>ML355760.1:0-213563 GCA_005239505.1 Nicotiana paniculata | reverse complement strand
ATTATTTTTTCTTCTTGTAATCCTTTTGTCATATCAAGGATTTACATTTGTACTTACAATTATTAAATTTTCATATGAATATAATGGGAATGAGGTAATTAGGCAATTTGACATAAATACTTTATTTAGAGGTCCATTATTTCTTGTCAGAAGATGTCCATAGGTTTAAACAGAAATTTCAAAATAACTAAACCAATTAATCTGAAATCTCTAAGAAAACAAACCAAACTAAGATTATTTGGTTTGATATTTCATAATTGAAAAATTGAACCGGAGTTTTCATAATCCAATTCGAAGTGCCTGATGTCAGAAGAAATGAAAAGTCATGTGTATTTTTTTTATAACTTTTTAGATGCCTTGACTATTTTATTTCAATTGTATAAATCTTTATTTTCAGGTCAAATTCAAAAGAATATTAACTAAAACTTTATTAGTTTTAGCCAAATAAAAATATTTAGCCTAAATAATGTAGTTTTATCCAAGTTTTATTATAAATTGTATTCGAAAAAAATTATCCAAAAAAGTAACATACTTAAAAAGGCAAAAATATATTTTATTTTAAAAAAAAGCCACATATATAGAAAAATACATGTGACAGACGGTTGCACCCACGCCTTTTGTCACATCAGCATTCAGGGGGGTAATGACTCTCAAAAGGGCAAGTTGAGGGGGTAAGACCACGAATAGTTTAAGGCTGTAACTAATAATCCGTGTCAAGTTTAGGGGGGGTGTTAAGGTATTTTGCCTAAGGAATATGTTCAGGACAATATGTGGTACTTAAAGTGAAAGTACAATGAGATTCATAATAGTAGTTAAAAATTGAATGGACCTAGCAAGTAACTGAATTCTATTTCCTTCCCTTTCCTAATCATCTGTGTTGATTTTCAGCTGCATTGCACTTCTGATTTTCTTTGAACTGCAGTAAATATATATTTGCTTGTTAATTTCAGATCATGGTTCATTTTTTGGAAGAACTTACACCAAATATTGTGGTAGTTAAATCGCCAAATTTTATTGTATTTAATACTTCCAAAATGGATTTGGTAGGTGGATACTCCAATAGCGCATCGCCACAAGGATCACAACCTGATGTAGATTCTACAAATACAACAGTTTGTTAACTAGTCTTTCGTTCCTCCCTTTGCTTTTCTAGCTTTATAGTTCCTTTGACTAATCAATGATCATTGTAGATTTTTGTTGGAGGTCTTGACCCCAATGTCAGTGATGAGGATCTTAGACAGCCTTTCGCTCAGTATGGTGAAATAGCTTCTGTAAAGATACCAGTTGGGAAAGGATGTGGTTTTGTGCAGTTTGCAAAAAGGTAGGTTGTAGGTTGCGGTTGTCATTTGCCAAATTATTAACTTACTCTTAGGCTGTAAGTAGTTCAGTAAAAAATGGATCTAATTTGTTGCGACAGAAACGATGCAGAAAAAGCGTTACAGAAGCTGAATGGAACTGCTATTGGCAAGCAAACAGTGCGCCTTTCGTGGGGACGGAATCCAGCTAATAAACAGGCAAAGATCTCTATCTTTCTCCCATCCCTTATTTCTCTTCTGCTATTACTTCTCTGATGTGTCTTTGGAGAAAAAGAATCAAAAGACAGGTCAGCATTAGTTTATGACAAATCGAAAGTTCAATGGTTAGCATTTCTCGTGTTTCAATAGTTATGCTAGTTTACAAGTTTACTCGACTTACAACACATGCTTGCTAGACATGTTGATAGTTATTAACTTATTATATCTGCTTGAGTTTCACCAAGTAATATTGACAAAACACATGTTTTCAAGTTGCATATTGCTGGTATTGGGCAGCAAACTTTTTCTAGATTTTTCTTCTCCCTCCCCTTCTTCTAAGGATATGATGGAAAGCAAATTTTAATATGATGTCTATGAGGAATTACATCTGGCACCAATTAAGCAGTTTCAAGCAAGGTGCTTCTAACATGTCATGTATTTCTGCTTATGTTACTGACTCCAGCGCTATGGGATTTTGCAGTCAAGAGCTGATTTTATGAAGCAGTGGACTGGACCATACTATGGGGGACATTTTTATAATGCTTATGGATATGCTTTTCCACCACCGCATGACCCTTCCATGTATGCTGCAGCTGCATACGGGGCTTATCCAATGTACGGGACTCAGCAGCAACAAGTAAGCTGAAAGTCTGCTCCAGAGCCTTATGCTTAGTGGTGCATATGCTCAATTTGTTTGTTTCAAAATCGGGCATGTAGAACATAATTATCCCCTCCAAGTGAGTGGAACTAAATTTTGACTTGAAACCTTAGTCACCTAGGGATTTGATTAAACATTTATTAGTTTGGACTCCTCATGAAACTTCCTTTGATGAAATAAATGATCTTGCCTAGGTATGTTCAGTTTCCTTGAAAAATGCATGAACTATTTACAATAACTAAATAAGAGGTATGTTGCATGCCAAAAGAACATACTTATGTTTCTATGTTATCTGAATCTGATTATCTGAGTGCAATGGCTATATTGTGCATTTGAGAACCATTCAGCTATGATCCTTAATAAAGGCGAAAGATCGCTCGAGTGGTATCTTTGAGTAGTGAAGAATAGACAGAAATTACTCCCTCCGTCCCAATAACGTTTGACTACGCACGCAATATAAGAAAGAAAGGAAACTTTTTGAAACTTTTGACTATAATATTATCTCTTTAGGGGTAAAATGAAAATTTAAAAATTAAAAATATTTTCATATACGGAAGTATGACATTCTTACTAGAACAAATTAAAAAGGAAATTATGAAATAAATTGGGCGAAAGGAAGGAGTTCAGAACCAAAGTGTGGTGCTATTGGACATGTGAGACCGAAATAGGTGTAAAAAAGAATTGGTAACATTTTTATATAAAAAGGCGCTATACTTTAACGTTCGTTTTGGATGTTAAGGTATAGCGCCCTTTAAAAGGGCGTTATACATGAACTGCATTAGTAAAGGGCGATATACCTGGAAGCTGATAAGACTGGTACGTATACCGCAGTTTATTAAAGCGCTATATGTATAGCGCTTTAATACATAGATAAATAGTCGTCCCCTTCCCTTCCCTCACGNCCCACACACAAATTAACTCGATAAAAAATTCGAGTGGACCCCACCCGTCCCACAAAAAGTAAAGAGTGTTGGTCCCACATCCTAGCCAAGTCTTCTCTTGTTCTGGGTTGCTTGATTCGGACTCAAATCTTCAATTTTTTTAACTTTCCGAAAAACATAAATCAAAGTATTCCGATTCGAGGTATTCCGATTTTGTTTATGTCGAAACTCGTTTAAATAATGCATATTAGTTGTTTTGAATGTGTTCCATGTTGTTTTGTGTTTTTTTGCGATTAAGCTGATATGTTATTTTTATCTGGACTAAGATATTAGTGTGCTAAAAAATATATAAAAATTGAGAAATCATTATTATTTGTTAATAAAAATGTTAATAAATTACTTTTACTGTTTTATATGTATTTTCGTGAATGTTTTGTGATTAAATCTATTTGTTCTTTTATCTAGTTTATATTATTTATTTGCTTAAAGACTAGTAATATAGTGCCCTTTTAGCGTAGTAAAATGTAGAGTCTTTTAGCGTAGTATCCCTGTAGTTTAAGTATCTTTATACTCAAAAATACGTCAAAATAACTGATAGATCTAACACAAACTCTGTCCAATTAAATCTTCTATAATTATAAACCTTAATTATTTAATTTACAAACAAACATATAAAATTATAAAACTAACATGTAAAATAATAAAACTAACATATACAAGAATTAAAGATAGCTTGCTGCTACATGGCCTCAAATATCGAGCCTGAAACCCATATGCGAATACTTAATAATTAAATATTGTATAATCATAAAAATTAATTATTTAATTTACAAACAAACATGTAATTAATGTTATTTAATTTACAGTAGACGGCATGGACGTGCCCGCCTATGCATCCCGGACCTTTCCGAGATGAGCTACTGTCATTACAAGGCGATCATAGGTCCGCCCACATATGGGAGGGAGAGTTACTGGCCCAGACTCTCCGCGCCAGGAGAGTGGACGACATGCGAGATTTTCTGAAGGGCAAAGTTCTCCATCCCCATGTAGTCACATGCCTGCAGGATACAAACTTCTACAGGATTTTTGAGATCGGGCTGCTGCAACTCGATTGGTCTTTGGTAACGACCCTGATAGAGCGGTGGCGACCGGAGACGCACACATTCCACCTGCATATTGAGGATGTTGGAGCTGATCTGTCGGGTGACCTCCATGAGCCGGACGAGTATCACAGTAGCATGCCATCATACAACCTTGGGCTGCAACTCACTCCAGGGACTTCGCAAGTGACCCCATTAGGTTCATTGTTTATCACGGGCACGACCATTACCGGAGAGGATTGGGATGCATACTTTCCAGGCCCATCGACCGCTGCTGAGGATCAGCCGACCCGAGATGTGGATAGTGGGCACCGGCTGAGTTATGACTCATCATCGAGGGGTGCTGGGGATCTTTCATAGGCACAAGTATGTTTGCATTAGTATTAAATTGATTTTTTTTTCTCCTCATTGATTTTCCATAAATAATTTTATAATTTTCTTATTTAGGCCTCATCCTCGCCCGTCACGGAGGCCGCTTTGTGCGAGGCTGACCTGGCTGCGACGGATGATAATATTCAGGAGCCCGACGAGATCATGGTAAGACAATTTAAATTTTTGTGACTTAACATCTAATATATATTTTCATATACTGAGCTAAATTATTCTTCTATAGGTTACTATTGGACCAATGACCCCTTCTACCAATCCTACCAGCACTACTGATGATCATGCTGTAGCGCATCCTGCGATAAAGATGCGACGTGATGAGGATGATCCTGATAGCATAGCCGGGCGGGATAGGATGCGCCTCAGGCCAGCGGCTGCATTGAAGCACACATGCTGTGGGACACATTGATTTTTTTTTTTTTTTGTATTTTATGTAAATAATAGCTACAATTTTTATTGTTTACATTATATGCGCATTATGTATTTATTTCCTCGCTTCTTCGTTATTTTAATACTACAACACAAACACAAACATAACAACTTAACATAATTTAAATTCAGTACATATAATGAAAATATATGACATGAAAAACATAAAGATAAAATATTATACTCAACACATACATGCGTTTGTTTAGTCACTATCGCCTATTATTCTCTGCTTCAACCACTGAAATTATCCAACACCTTATTTTTTCTTCTTCCACCTCTTTTAGTTTCTCATTCAATGCCGCAATTTCTCATTTATATTCAATCTCATCACGTTCGTATCTTTTGTTCAAATCATGATAATACTGCAAAGTTCGTTTGTAGTATTCCTGCTTACAGAGTTCATCAAACCATACCTCAAAATTACGATAATTACAGTTGTTGCCTCCAAACCTGTTCACACGCATCCAGTATCTACGCCCAACTTGACCATCATCCCAACAGTCCATCACCATACAACGTTTGCCACAATGGCACACTGGTACATAAATGCATTCACACATTTGTTAAAGCGAAAAAAAAATCCTGCTTTTATGGAATGTTTTTCTATTTGTAATGGTTAAGCGCAGAAAATAACTAGAATGAGCTAGTTATTCATAGGCACGACAACACACACAATGTAGTAATTAACCGCGCTATGCTCACACGTAATGTAATATTTAACCGCACTATACTTCGCGTCTTAAAGATTCTTTTGGATACAATATAGTTGTTTCGCAGGCGGGTAGCTTTTCAGGCCGACAAGACAACAAACATAACGTAGTATTTAACCGCTATGCTCACACATAACATATTATATAACCGCCCTATGCTTCGCGTGTTAAATATTCTTTCGGATACAATACAGTTTTCTCGCAAGCATGCAACTTTTCAGGTCGACAAGACAACACATATAACGTAGTATTTAACCACGCTATATATATTCACATATTTATCAAACATCTTCCTCCTCTGACAGTGTAGTTTTCTAATAATTTTAGAGTGAAATTCGAAAGTCAACGTAATAATTTTAGTTTTCTAATCCAATACTATTTTTGGTTACATGAACGGGAGGGAGAAATTCATTAATTTACTCAACTGAAAAATGTTAAGTATCAATAAGATTTAACAACAATGAAAACATAGTTTTATTTGATACTTCTTGAAACATAAACAAGTACATACACTTATTACAACCACATTACGAAAACAAAACACTACGTGTATCCTTGATAGTTGGACACATTAAAAGAACTTCCACCAGAAGCTGGATTACCACCGCCACCCAAACCAACTGAAGGACATTTTCGACGGTCGTGTCCTGTCTGCGAGCATATACCACATTTGCACGCATAAACGGTATCACGAACATCCATTTGGTTCCGTATACGCGTTCTTTTTTGCATCTGTCGCTGACGTAAAAACTCGTTACACACCATTTTAAATGGTTCCGACAGCCAATTATGCTCAGCACCCACTGGCTGCAATTGCCCACTATAGGTGTTTAAGTATGCAACAACACTATATTGTTTATCAACGTAGTTGGTTGACCCTAAACCAACATGTTGAAAGCACCCGATGGCATGTGAGCATGGCATATGGTAGATGGACCATTTTCCACAAGATCATAACCTTCTAGATTCATTTATGGTATGTACATTATTCCCTCAATTTTGATGGATAGCGGTGCAAACTTCAAAAACATTGCTGTCGTGATCATACTGTAAAAATGAATGCCAATGTGCTCGCCGCCTGTATTTCTCAAATCTTTTCATCGGTAGTGGCGTGAATTCAACACCCCTTTCCATCAATGATGTTGCAGCTGCAACCCTTTCAATAAACCTCTCGGCCATCTGCTTGAATGACATCCACACCATGGCAGTGACAGGAAATCCTCGTGCCGACTTCAATAACCCATTGAAAGACTCTGACACATTTGTAGTCAGAATTCCCCATCTTCTGCCACCATCCGCATGCAAAGTCCACTTTTCAGGCTAATGTCACAGTAACCAACGATAGGCTGCCTCGTCTTCCTGGCTGATAGCCTCCGGAATTTATGCTCTTGGTGATCTGTTGCAACCATCCACATTAAATCATGTAGATCCTTATTGGGATATGCCTTCTGGAAATTGGCCTTAAGGTGCCTCACATAGTAACGGTAGTAGGCATAACTTAATACCATGCCGATCAGATATTAGACAAATACCTGAATGCTGTTTGACAACGTGCTCTTTCAAGTGGTTCAAAAATGAACGTCCACGTCTCTTGTCTTTCATTTGCACAAATAGCAAAAACTAGAGGAAATATTTGTCCATTAGCATCTACTGCAATGACGATCAACAACTTAATATCATACTTTCTGTAGATATGAGTGCCGTCTATGGATATTATCGGCCGACAATGCAGAAAACCATCAATTGCTGGTTTAAATGCCCAGAATACGTATTTGAATATATATTTTGGTATTCCCGGACTCCGCTCAACCTTCCATTCAACAACGGTCCCGGGATTAAAGTGTTGTAGTGCGGCCATGTACCTGGGTAGAGCTACAAATGACTTATCCCAGTTACCATAAATAATTTCAAACGCACGTTTGCGCCCGAGAAATGCCTTTCTTTTGGTAATGGTATGGCCATATTCCTGGTGGACTGATGTAATGTACTCTTTAATTTTTTACCTTATGGACGCTTCAATGTGTGGAATCAGGACAAGAGAAATCAAGTCAAAATCCAATTGTAGTGATTCCCATTGAATATGTCCATTTCACAAGTGTGGGTGGCAATGTATAAACCCACTTTCCACAAACCTGTTTTTTTCTTGCTCACACACAACATCTAATGACAATCCGTAAACCATCTACAACAAACAACCTTGTAACATCCGCACTTAACTCCCGTACCATCATCTCACAACACTATTTTACGCTGTATATTTTTGCCGCCCTGGTTAGGCACTCTTTATCAGGAAAAAGTATGCCCTTTGCCAACATTGTTTGTCTAGAATCATCCTACATTTCTATCTGAATTTCGTCAAAATACCTTGTGAGAGAATCCACATCCGGTATACTTGGCAAATGATCAAGATAGGGAATCTGCCTTGAATGAAATGACACTTGTGAATCGTACACTCTTGGTATAATGGGGGGTGGAGCATACTCCCTCGTCAAATCAGGTCCATCATTCTCTTCCTGCTCATCACCACCCTCATCAGGGAAGGGTGTGTCATCTCCGGAGTCATCGGAATTGTTGTCATAATCACTGTTCTCTTCCTGACTCTGTGCATCTGCCAGCTCCCGATTTAATATGTCGTCTTCGGGCAATTGAGTTAGGACAAGTGGTTCAACTTGCTCATTTTCACTTCACAAACAACAAAATAATAATCTACTCAAATTAATAAATACTTTACATATAGCTGTATCACTTCACTTACAAGTCGTAATGTGTCGACATTCCATGATGGACATTATCCTGTTGGTGATGATATCCACCATGATGCAACACACTAGAACTATGCATATTCCAACTGGGCGTGGGTTCATAACTTGTAAAATTCATATCTGGCCGGTATCCCCTGTGGAATATATGAGTTTTAATACAAATTCACTACAACAAAAATATACATTGTAACACAAAGGAAAATTGAAGTTTACCGCTTGTCTTGTGGATTATGTAAAGCAGGAGAGAAATTATTTCTTCGCTCCTCATTCGCCCCTGGTGATAAGTTTAAATCAGTCCAAACTCTTTCATCCAGAACCTGTTCGGCAAAAACTGCTCCAGAATAACCACTTGATGACTGCGGGTTATCCCTACTATGCGCAACCTCATTATTGCGAACGTCTTCAACCTTGACGTACATTTCCAACATTTTAATCACAAGAAATTCTCGGTATTCATATGGAGTCCTCAAAAAATCCCTCAAAGTTTCATCATCCTCGATGTTAAACTCAGCGTAACAAGCAACCCTTGCGGAATGACAGAATACGAATATCTTCCGGTTACTTTAAGATTTACCGAACGTTTCCTCAAACTCGTTTTATTACATAACAACGATACCAATCTATCGTAATCCATTTAAGTGGAAACTTAACATGACATTGTGGAGATAAACAATAGCTCACAGAGTTATTCGCCACCACAACCTCACCCCCCAATATAATGAAGCCCTTACTTTTCGCTTTTCAGATGTTATGACAAAATGATTGAGAATTTAACAAGAAGAAAAAATTTAACAGGAGTTAGGAATATTTTTGAATGGATTTTTGTAAAATCCTTAACGCCTTTAAATAAGGCAATGCCCAGCTCGGGGGGTTGAATTTTTTGAGGTATAACGCCCTTGTAAAGGGCGCTATACCCATTTGAGTTATTGTTATGTCAGTTAAACAAATGAGAGTTATTGGTGGGCCCACAAAATATTTATAGCTGCCCTTTAAGTAAAAAGATCTCGCTAGTAATTGATGTTGGCTTGCCCGACCCCGGTGTTGGGCACCATCACAATCTGAATTGGAATTTGGGTCGTGACACGAACCCCAAATGGACATCGATACCATTGAAATATACCTCCACCCAAATTTATGAAATTCTTCTAAAATACCAACTTCCATAATAGGCGCCGAAACGCTCCCCGGACATCCAAAACTCGACCCGGACATACGCCCAAGTCCAAAATCATCATACGAAGCTGTTGGAACCTTCCAATCCTGATTTCGAGGCCGTTTACTCAAAAATCACATTTTAGTCAATTCTCCCAGCTTAAAGCTTCCGAAATGAGAATTTTCTTTCCAAATCAACTCCGAACTTCCCGAAATTCAATTCCGACCATGCGTGCAAGTCATAATACCTGAAGTAAAGCTACTTAGGGCCTCAAATCGCTGAACGACACACTAGAGCTCAAAACGACCAGTCGGGTTGTTACAAAGCGTATCATAGACTTTGTCCTTCTAGGACTTATTCTAATAGGAGCAGTTGTAGTGAGAATATAGTTACTTTCTTTGGATCCGCAAATGCATCTGTCATGATTTGCAATGTATTGCATATGAATTATCTTTTTATGAACTTCAAGTTCATATTATCTTATTCGAGGATCTATATGTAGAATTGATAATTCATTCAATGTAACTTTTTCTCATTGTTTATCATATCTCTCCCTAATGTTAGAAAAACTAACTTGCTTCCTTAAATTTGGAAATTCATCTTTGTGTATTATGGTGTTAATCAAAATATACATCGCCTATCAATAATAATAAGATGAAATTATTTGTTTCCTGACCCTAAACCACTTGTAAGGGGAGAATGTAATATACTTTCATATATAACGTATATCAAACTGATACAGATACTTTGTTATCATAAGCAATAGTTTAGCTATTAAGTGGAGGCACTCACTAAATCATTTTTGTCACGACCCAAAATCCATTAAAGGCTGTGATGGCACCGGACACCACTGTCAGACAAGCCAACACTAAATAGTAATTAAATTCTCATTTTAGTATTTATGAAAACATAAATTTCCTTCAATTTAACTAGTAAAAAATGAACTTTAAGGAATAATGTTAACGTTTTCCAATTTCAATATTAAATATCCCATAATCATCCCAGAACCTGGTGTCACAAGTTCATGAGCAATTACTAGGAAGTAAAATAAAATATAATAACTGTCCGGAATACCAATTTGGACAGAAAAAAAGATACAAGTACTCTAAGGAGACTCTGCTGGCTGTAGATAGTCTCATAAGATGCAACTCACCTAAGTCCTCGTATCAACCACGCTGCTGCACCCACAAGGCCACTATCCATACATGTACCTGTACAACATAATGTACAACAAGTGTAGTATGAGTACAAAAACAATGAGTACCCAATAAGTATCCCGTCTAACCTCGAAGAAGTAGTGACGAGAGGTCGACTCTGATACTTACTAGTGGTCTAATAATATGATAATATGAACTTCTAATTAAGCATGATATATGACATAAGAATCAGAACAAGAAATAACTGAACAAGTCTTCCCCATAATTAAGAGCTTAAATCACTTCCATCCTTTAAAACATGTAATCACACAAACAATGAATTTATACAAATTACAAAAGGGACTTCTAGTTCTATTATCACACAAATATCACCGAGGACGTTCAGCCCGATCCAACATAAATGTAAATTGTGCACTGTTGAGGGTAGAACGACGCGAACCATAGATGCATCTATTACCCCGCTCGTGAATCATACTTGCGACGCAGTCAAATATAAATTTAAAAGAATTACCCCGCTCGCGAATCATACACGCGACACAGTCAAATATAAATTTAAAAGAATTATCACGCTTGCGAATCATACATGCGACGCAGTTTTACATAGATTTCTTAAGTTATTATATTATTCTTCCATTCTTTTCAAAATACGAAGTTCAAATGAAAATGTTTAAGATCCTAATTTTTTATAACAATTTCAACTCCTTTCAAAATATTTAGTAAGAAAACTCAATCCCGCTACTTCTCAAGGTAAAAAATAAACATAAGTCGGTAACAATATCAACAAGGCATTATGTAAGACTAAAACTACCCGGACATAGGCATAGTTCTCGTCACCTCGTGCGTACGTAGCCCCTACAAATAGAGGCACATAATAATTAAGTTCACCTATGGGGTAAATTCCCTCTTACAAGGTTAGAAAGGAGACTTACCTCGCTCCGGAGTTTCATAGTCGGCTCCCACGCCTTTCAAACAACTCGACCGATGCCCAACTCTCCAAAACTCGCTTTCGATTTATTAGCATTCACAAGTTTTTAATCCTCCGAAGACATCGTAACATTGAGTAAAATGCTCATACGCCACCAACAAATTGATATCTATAATTACATTCTCAATTACAATCAAAATATAACTCAAAAATATTTATCGATATCCATTTATGACTCACAAGATTCTCATGGCCTCAAATAGCCGAATAACGCGCTAGAGCTCAAAACAATCGGTCGGGTCGTTACAATTTGTCACGACCCGAATTACCCTCCGAACGGTATCGTGATGGCACCTAGTCTCTACGACTAGGTAAGCCTAAAATTTTGCGGAAAATAAAACAAAAAAAATAATAGAAACAGTAAAGAAGTAGCAATACTATAAAATTTAGCCGCTCGACATTTACAGCTTTTACTTTCCCAAAACCCGGAACATCACAAAGTCACAAACTCTACACTACTGTAGCTCTTTACAAAGGAATAAGGAAATGTATCTATATATCTCCTGTGTCTATACTAGAGTAGGAAGGGGACTCGTGAGATCCTGCGGACGCGACAGAATTACCTCGCGCTCTCCTAAGAAGATGCTAAGATATGCCTAACCACTGTTCGGTGCACTGGTACCTGGATCTGCACATGGGGAAAACATGCGCAGGTAAGAGCGTGAGCACTCCACATTCGGTACTCAGTAAGTGCCAAGCCTAACCCCAGTCAAGTAGTGACAAGGTCAAGTTGAGGCTCTACTGAGTTTTAAAACAAGTTAGTTATAAATTTAAACAGTGAAATATAAATAAGCAATGATAAACAGGATTAATGGAAACTGGAAGAATTAATAACAGAAAGAGAGCCCTCGGCTCAGCACAACATATATCTCAACAGTAAATATGCAATGCAATACAAAGAGAAAGCTCCCGGATCTCAGTCCGTAGTCCCAATTTAAATATGCTATGCAGTACAAGGGGAAAACTCCCGGATCTCAGTTCGTAGTCCCAATTTAAATATGCAATGCAGTACAGGGGGAAAGCTAGCGAATCTTGGTCCGTAGTCCCAATTTAAATATGCACTGCAGTACAAGGGGAAAGCTCCCGGATCTCGGTCCGTAGTCCCAATTTAAATATGCAATGCAGAAGTATGTCGGATACGACTTAATTAAACAGTTCAGGAAAACAACAGGCAAGAATAAAGTAAAACTACCTAAGCATGGTGCAACTAGTAGCAAATAAGAGGAAATCAAGTAAGGACAGGTAGGCATGCTTATTCTTAAGCTAACTACTCAGTTAAGACCGGAAACAGTAATATAGGAATGAAAATGAGTGATGCTATGGAAGGAAAAAGTGAAATTTTTGCAACAATGACCCGTGTACGCACTCGTCACCTCACGTTTACGGCGTCCACATAACAAAATCAGTATAAAATTGCCTAAGGGGAGGTCCCCAACACAGATTTAGGCAAGCCACTTACTTTGACTGCGCTAATCAACTCAATACCGCGCTCTTGCCACGAGTATCCAACTCCGAGTGGCCCAAATCTAATCAATTCGATTGCATAGTGTAAATATAATTTCAAGGAAACAAAATAACTAATAAGTTCGAAGCTAATACGCGAAATTAGGATATTCGCCCAAAAAGTCCCCCGGGCCCACGTCTCAGAATCGGATAAAATTATATTTCCCGAACACCCATTCATTCATGAACTCACTCGAACAAGAATCAACAAAATGCGACGTCTAAATCTCCCTAAATCCTCAGATTTCTACTTGGGGAAGTTTCATCCCAATTTCATGGGTTTTCATCCAATTTATTGATTAGATTGAGGAAATTGATAGAGATTATTGATAAACAAATGGATTAAGGTTAGAAAACATTACCTATGATTCTCCTCTTCAAATTCCACTGAAAATCGCCAAATCCCGAGATCTCAATCGATTTTGGAGTTACGAATTTCAAACCCTCAGATTTTGGTATAACCAGCCCAGGGATTCCGCACCTGCGACCTTGGGATCACATCTGCGGTGCCGCACCTGCCAAAACACAATCGCAGGTGCGGAAACTCATTAAAAGACCTGGGGTCGCACCTGCGGTGGCTATGTCGTAGGTGCGGCTCCGCATATGCAGATATTCTTCCGCGCCTGCGAGTCTGGACAGCCTGAACTACATCCGCACTTGCGTGCACCCCCTTCGCACGTGCATGTCCGCACCTGCGGAAAAACCATCACAGGTGCGAGACACCAGAACAAGAAATGGTTCAGCTGCTCTTAAAGTTCCAAATTCACCCGTTGGGCATCCGAAATAACCCCGAGGCCCCCGGAACCTCAACCAAACCTACCAAATGACCCTAATACCTTGTTCAAGCTTGGTCGAGCCTTAAAAAAACATCTCCTAACATCAAAAGCATCAATTATGCATAGATTCAAGCCTAAGAACTTATGAAATTTCTAGAATTCACATCCGATGCCGAAACACGTCAAAACTCATCCGAATGACCTCAAATTTTGCACACAGGTCATAAATGAAGTTACGAACCTGCTGTTGCTTTCAGAATTACATTCCCGAGTCCGATATCAAAATTTCACCTATCGGCCGAAATCGCCGACATTCTAACTTTTGCAATTCAAGCATAAATCTACAACCGACCTCGAAAACACATTCCGAACACGCTCCTACCCCGGAATCACCCAACGGAACTAACAGAGTTGACGAAATTTCATTCCGGATCCATCTTCACACAATTCTAGCTACAACCAAATTTCAAAAGTTAAAATCCACATTTAAGGACTATGTGTCCAAAGTCACTCCGGATTTCATCACTCAATGCTCCGACAAGATCCAATAACATAAATAAACATGGGAGAAGCGATTATTAGGGGATTGTGGTGCTAACTCTCAAAACAAACGACCGGGTCGTTACATCCTCCCTCTCTTAAGAAAATCGTTCGTCCTCAAACGAGTATTGAAACATACCTGAAGCTGTGAAAAGATGAGGTTAGGACTCCGCATATCCTGCTCGGTCACCCAAGTCGCCTTCTCGACTGGCTGACCCCTCCACTGAACCTTAACTGAGGCAATATTCTTCGATTTGAGATTTCTGACCTGCCTATCCAATATAGCAACATGATCCTCAACATATGATAGATCCTTGTCCAACTGGGCTGAGCCAAAATCCAAAATCCAAAACATGAGTTGGGTCACCATGATACTTCCGGAGCATGGAGACGTGGAATATCGGATGAAACCCTCTAGGCTGGGAGGCAGGGCTAGCTCATAAGCAACCTCCCCAACATGTCGCAACACCTCAAAAGGGCCAATAAATCTCGGACTCAGTTTGCCTTTCTTCCCAAACCTCATGATGCCCTTCATAAGAGATACCCGAAGAAAAACCCGATCACCAGCCATAAATGCCAAGTCGCGAACCTTCCGATCCGCATAACTCTTTTTCCTGGACTGAGCTGTGCGAATTCTGTCTTGAATCAACTTCACCTTGTCCAGGGCATCCTGAACCAAGTCTGTACCCAACAATCGGGCCTCGCCCGGCTCAAACTGTCCCACGGGAGACCTGCACCGCCTACCATACAAAGCTTCATATGGCGCTATCTGAATGCTGGACCGGTAGTTGTTGTTATAAGCAAAATCTGCAAGAGGCAAGTATCGATCCCATGACCCTCCAAAAACTATCACACAGGCTCGAGAATCTGAATCATTCGCTCGGACTGCCCGTCTGTCTGAGGGTGAAAATATGTACTCAACTCTACCCTGGTGCCTAACTCCTACTGAATGGATCTCCAGAACCGTGAAGTGAACTGTGTACCTCTGTCTGAAATGATAGATACTGGGATACCGTGGATGCGAACAATCTCTCTGATATAAATCTCAACCAACCTCTCAGATGAATATGTAGTCAACACTGGAATGAAATAGGCTGATTTGGTCAGCCGATCCACAATCACCTAAATAGCATCATGCTTCCTCAAAGTCTGAGGAAGTCCAACCACAAAGTCCATGTTGATCCTCTCCCACTTCCACTCTGGAAGCTCAATCTGCTGAAGTAACCCTCCCGGTCTCTGATGCTCACGTTTGACTTGCTGACAGTTGAGACACTTGGCTACAAACTCCACTATATCCTTCTTCATCCTTCACCACCAATAGTGCTGTCTCAGATCCTGGTACATCTTCGCGGTACCCAGATGGATGGAATACCGCGAACTATTGGCCTTCTCAAGAATCAACTCCCGAAGCCCATCTACATTGGGTACACAAATACGACCCTGCATCCTCATCACACCATCATCACCTATAGTCACGTCCCTGGAATCACCCCGCCGAACCCTTTCCTGAAGAACCAGAAGGTGGGGATCATCATACTGTCGCTCTCTGATGCGGTCATAAAGAGAAGACCGAGCAACCACACAAGCTAGCACCCGACAAGGTCAGAAAGATTCAATCTCACGAACTGACTGGCTAAGGACTAAACATCTAAGGCTAGAGGCCTCTCAGCTGTATGAAGATATGCAAACTCCCCAAACTCTCCGCCCGACGACTCAAGGCATCGGCCACCACATTTGCCTTTCCCGAATGGTATAGAATAGTGATGTCATAGTCCTTTAGCAACTCCAACCACCTACGCTGGCACAAATTGAGATCCTTCTGCCTGAATATGTGCTGCAAACTCCGGTGACCCGCGAATATGTCACACGGAACACCATCTAAATAATGATGCCATATTTTCAGGGCTTGAACAATCACTGCCAACTCGAGATCATGAACCGGGTAGTTTTTATCATGCACCTTTAACTTCCTGGACGTGTAGGCAATCACCCTACCGTCCTGCATCAACACCGCTCCCAGGACAATCCTCGAAGCATCACAATAGACTGTATAGGACCCTGAACCTGTGGGTACTACTAACACTGGAGCTGTAGTCACGGATGTCTTGAGATTCTGAAAGTTCTCCTCACACTCATCTGTCCATATAAAGGGTGAACCCTTCTGGTTCAGTCTGGTCATGGGCGCTGAAATGGATGAAAATCCCTCCACAAAACGATGATAATACCCTGCCAAACCGAGGAAACTACGGATCTCAGTGGCTGAGGACGGTCCGGGCCAACTCTCCACCACCTCTACCTTCTTCGGGTCTACCTTGATCCCATACGAAGATACCACATGGCCTAGGAATGCCACATAATCGAGACAAAATTCACACTTAAAAAATTTAGCATACAACTTTTTCTCACTCAAAGTTTGAAGCACGGTCCTCAAGTGCTGCTCATGGTCCTTTTGGGACCGAGAATATACCAGAATGTCATCAATGAACACAATGACGAAAGTATCAAGATAAGGCCAAAATACGCTGTGCATCAGGTGCATGAAGGCTGCTGGGGCATTGGTCAACCAAATGACATAACAAGGAACTCATAGTGGCCATATCTGGTCCTGAAGGAAGTCTTCGGGATATCCGGCTCCCAAATCTTCAACTGATGATAACCTGAACGCAGATAAATCTTGGAGAACACCCTAGCACCCTGTAACTGGTCAAACATATCATAAATGCGAGGTAATGGGTACCTGTTCTTCACTGTCACCTTGTTCATCTGCCGGTAGTCAATACATATACGCATCGAGCCATCCTTTTTCTTCACAAATAACACCGGAGCACCCCAAGGTGATACACTGAGCCTGATGAATCCCTTATCAAGAAACTCCTGCAACTGCTCCTTCAACTCCTTCAACTCAGGAGGATCCATGCGATAGGGAGGAATGGAAATGGACTGAGTGCCCGACAACAAGTCAATGCCGAACTCAATGTCTCTATCGGGCGGCATACCCGGAAGATTAGCTGGAAATACATTAGGATAGTCCCTAAAAACTGGAACTGATTCAACTGTAGGGGTATCAACACTAACATCTCTCACATAAGACAAATACGCATCACACCCCTTTTCAACCATCCGCTGAGCCTTAAGAAAATAAATGACTCGGTGGGGAGTATACTCTGAGGAACCTCTCCACTCTAACCTCGGTAATCCTGGCATAGCCAGCGCCACGATCTTGGCGTGACAATCAAGAATAGCATAGTAGGGAGACAAGCAGTCCATACCCAATATAATGTCGAAATCTACCATGCTGAGTAATAGTAAATCAGCCCTGGTCTCAAAACCACTGATAACAATCACACATGACTGATATACGCGGTCCACAACAAGAAAATCTCCCATTGGAGTAGAAACACAAACGAAGGATCTCAATGAATCCCGAGATATCCCTAGATGTGAAGCAAAATAAGAAGACACATACAAATATGTAGATCCTGGGTCAAATAATACTGATGCATCCCTATGACAAACGGGAACAATAACTGTAATGACTGAATTTGAATCAATGGCCTCGGATCGGGCTGGAAGAGCATAGTACCTGGCCTGGCCTCCCCCTCTAGGGTGACCTCGACCTCCCCAACCTCCACCTCGAGCTTCCTGAGATGGTGGGGTAGAAACTGGGACAGGAAGAATAGCTGGAGGACCCGGTGGAGGACGTGGAACCTGATAAGTCTGAGGTGGTGCGCCCCTCCTCGCTCTAAGGAAATCTTTGATCATATGAAGAGGGTCTCCACACTTAAAACAAGCCCTTGGAGGACGTGGCGGCTGCTGTTGACTCTGAACTGGCCTGCTGGGCTGGCCAGTGATAGCACCTCGAGTAGGAGGCACCTGAGATACTTGTGGTGCATAGTAAGGCTCCTGAGGTCTAGGAGGAGCTAGAATACCACTGGCTGCTATAAGAGCTGAGTGAATGGGGCGACTCACAAAACCCGTACCATAGCGTGTTGTTGGTGCACTGGCTCCTGAAAAATGACCAGTCTCTCGAGACCTCTTGGCCTCTCTCTCCTCCCTATCCCTGGCTAACATAGTCTTAATCCTCCGGGAAATACTCACGACCTGCTGGTAAGTAATATCGGTCTCCAGCTCTCTGGCCATGCCGGTCCGAATACTGGGGTGAAGTCCCTCAATAAAGCGTCGAACCTTCTGTCTGACAGTGGCAACCAAAGCTGGTGCATGGCGAGCCAAATTGCTGTAACGGACCGCATACTCTGACGAAGTCATGGTACCCTTGTGTAGATGCTCAAACTCCGCACGCCACGCATCCTTGAGGCTTTGAGGGACAAACTCAAGTAAGAACATCTCGGAGAAATGAGCCCAAGTAAGTGAAGCTGCCTCATCCGAACTACTAAGATCAAAAGCACGCCACCACTGATAAGCTGCTCCCCTCAGCTGGAAAGCAGTGAAAAAAACCCCACTCGTCTCCACAATACCCATAGTGTGGAGAATGCGATGACAACCCTCAAGAAAACCTAGGGCGTCATCCGAAGCTAGTCCGCTAAACTCAGGTGGGTGGTACTTCTTGTACCTCTCAAGTCGGAGCTGCTCTGCCTCAGGAACAGCTATCCTAGTCTCATGCTGAGCTGGAGCTGCTAGGGGCATAGGAATACACTCTGGAACCTGCCCAATATGAACCCTCCGCTCAGGAGTACGGGCTGGGGGAATCTGTGTCCCTCCCCCGGCCTGGGATGTAGCTGGAGATATCGGGAGTAGTCCCGCCTGAGACAGAGTTATAAAGGCACTCAAGAGCTAAGCCAATATCTCCTGGAGGTCTGGAGTAACAGTAGGGACCGCCTGTTCCCCTCCAAATGTAGCTGTTGGGGGCTCCTCTGCCTCTGCTCTAGCCGGTGCTCGGGCTGCAACGCATGCTCTTCCTCTACCCCGGCCTCTGCCTCTGCCTCTGGTGGCTCTGACTGGGGGCTCGAGTGCCTGGTCTTTAGTACGTCCAGTACGGGTATGAACCATCTACAAGCAAGAATAGAATAGAGTTTAAGAATTTGATGACAGTAACTAGCACGATAAGGAATTCCAAAGAATTTGATTGTTGTTAACAGTTACATAGCCTCTCCAGGATAGATATGGACGTCTCCGCACCGATCCACGAGACTCTAATAAACGTCTTGTGACTTGTGACTCTAGACGCTCTGATACCAACTTTTCATGACCCGAATTACCCTCTTAATGGTCTCGTGGCGGCACCTCGTCTCTACGACTAGGCAAGCCTAAACTTTTGCGAAAAAATAAGACAAAACAATAATAGAAAGAGTAAAGAAGGAGCAATACTATAAAATTTAGCCGATCAGCATTTACAGCTTTTACTTTCCCAAAACCCGGAACATCACAAAGTCACAAACTCTGCACTACTATAGCTCTATACAAAGGAATAAGGAAAATGTTATATCTCCTATGTCTATACTAGAGTAGGAAGGGGACTTGTGAGATCATACGGACGCGGCAGAATTACCTCGCGGTCTCCTAAGCAACTGCTAGGATATGCCTAGCCACTGTACAGTGCGCTGGTACCTGGATCTGCACATGGGGAAAACATGCACAGGAAAGGGCGTGAGTACTCCACATTCGGTACTCAGCAAGTGCCAAGCCTAACCCCAGTCAAGTAGTGACAAGGTCAGGTTGAGGCTCTACTGAGTTTTAAAACAAGTCAATTATAAATTTAAACAGTGAAATATAGATAAGAAATAATAAACATGATTAATGGAAACTGGAAGAATTAATAACAGAAAGAGAGCCCTCGGCTCAGCCAACATATATCTCAACAGTAAATATGCAATGCAATATAAAGAGAAAGCTCCCGGATCTCAGTCCGTAGTCCCAATTTAAATATGCTATGCAGTACAAGGGGAAAGCTCCGCGGATCTCAGTCCGTAGTCCCAATTTAAATATGCAATGCAGTACAGGGGGAAAGCTCCCAGATCTCAGTCCGTAGTCCCAATTTAAATATGCACTGCAGTACAGGGGGAAAGCTCCCGGATCTCGGTCCGTAGTCCCAATTCAAATATGCAATGCATAAGTATGTCGGATACGACTTAATTAAACAGTTCAGGAAAACAACAGGTAAGAATAAAGTAAAACTACCTAAGCATGGTGAAACTAGTAGCAAATAAGAGGAAATCAAGTAAGGACAGGTAGGCATGCTTATTAAGGACAGGTAGGCATGCTTATTCTTAAGCTAACTACTCAGTTAAGACAGGAAACAGTAATATAGGAATGAAAATGAGTGATGCCATGGAAGGAAAAAGTGAAATTTTTGCAACAATGACCCGTGTACGCACTCGTCACCTCACGTATACGGCGTCCACATAACAAAATCAGTATAAAATTGCCTAAGGGGAGGTCCCCAATACAAAGTTAGGCAAGCCACTTACCTTGATTGTGCTAGTCAACTCAATACCACGTTCTTGCCACGAGTATCCAACTCTGGGTGGCCCAAATCTAGTCAATTCGATTGCATAGTGTAAATATTATTTCAAGGAAACAAAATAACTAATAAGTTCGAAGCTAATACGCAAAATTAGGAAATTTGCCCAAAGAGTCCCTCGGGCCCACGTCTCGGAATCGGGTAAAATTTTATTTTCTGAACACCCATTCGCTCATGAACTCACTCGAACAAGAATCAACAAAATACGACATCTTGTCATGGTCCAAAATCCCTAAGGCCGTGATGGCGCCGGACATCATTGTCAGGCAAGCCAATCATTTATTAAGTGGAATAAATTTCCGGTTTTAACATTTATGAAAAACATTTCCTTTCACTTTATTACATATTAACCAAATAAAATCTGTTAATTTGAAAACAATGGTTTGAATACTACACTTTAGCAAATATATCCCAACACACCACAGAACCCGGTGTCACAAGTACGTGAGCAATTTCTAAGAATTTATACAATCATCACAAAGCCTGTCCGAAATACAAATTAGACTAGGGAATTTAAAATGAAACAAATACAGAGCGAGGGAGACTCTGTCATCTGCGGATCGCCTCCGTATGATGTAGCTCGCCTAAGTCTCCGAATCCTCCACATTTCTGTGAAGGTACCTGTGCAATAAAAATGCACAGCTAGTGTAGCATGAGTACAAAAAAACAAACTGTACTCACTAAGTCGCCCGCCTAACCTCATAGAGGTAGTGACGAGAGGTCTATTTAGACACTCACTAGGGGCCAACAAATTAATTAACACCATATAATGAACATGGTAGGCATGTAAAGGTAGTAAAGAAATAATATATATAAGGCACTGAAATCCAAATAACTACTGGAAGTAAACAAACAACTACCACTTCCTCATTTCCCCCCGAATATTTTAAATAAAAAATTTCCTCTTTGTTTTCCACCAAATAACCTTGTCACTTTTTAAAATCCATGAAAACATTTAACAATTTAGCATGCGCATACGGGATAAGAACAACCGGCCTGAGCCGTCATAATAATCAACTCCGTGCACTGCCTAGGATCGAACGGCCCGTACCAAAAGTGCACCTCTCAATAAAATACTCATGTCTATGCACTGTCGAGGATCAAATGGCCCGTACCAAAAGTGAATCTCTCAATATAATAATCATCTCTATGAACTGTCGAGGATCGAACGGCCCGTACTAAAAGTGCATTTTAAATCCGCCGTGGCGTATGGACCGCTCTCATGCGAGTGGGGGAAATAACACTCCGCTCACGGAATGTAAATTGCGAAGCGGTCACATGCAGTCATGCACAATCAACAGTCCACCCCGACTACGTCGGGAAAACAAATACTCAAGTAAATGCCAGATTTATCTTTTGAAAACCACAAAATAGTATTTGAACTCTTTTATTTCGAAATTCACTTGCCAAGCCTTTTTATAATGTTTAATAACATAACCTTATTCGGAAACACAATTTCCCGCGAAGGAAATCAATTCTCTTTTTAGATGCTTAAGAAAATAAACTCTAATCTTCTTTAGTCATTCAATTACAATTTCAACTATATTAGCAGTTTAATATTACAGACAAGATCACAGGTACAACAGGTAAGGCATGCTAGTGGGTCCTAGGCTACCCGGACATGGCATAATAGTAGCTATGCACGGACTCCCGTCACCTCGTGCATACGTAGCCCCCACATATAGTAACACATACTTAATTAGTTTACCTAGGGGGACAATTTCCCCTCACAAAGTTAGAAAGGAGACTTACCTCGCTCCGAAGTTCCAATACCGGCTTCCAAGCCCTTCCGACGACTCCAACGGACGCACAACGCCCCAAAACTATCCAAAAATTGATAAACCAATAAAAATATATTCTAATACTTGCAACAATTCAAAATTATATAATTTCCCAACTCCGCTTAGTGAAATGACCAAAATGCCCTCGGGCCCACGTGCCCGGAATCCGAAATTTCTCGAAGATATATTCTACCCATAGCCTTATTAACTCAAATATACAATTTACTCTACATTCCATGCTCAATTCATGGCTAAAACTCTGAATTATCATTTTCTAGGTTTCTTTAAGATTTCCCAATTTCCTACAAAATTCCATATCTAATCCATGCATATAATCTTGTATTTAATTCAAAAACGTGAAGAAATTACTTACCTTGCGATCCTTGACGAAATCCTCTCCTTGAAGCTCCTCCAAATCGCCCATAGCATATGAAAATAGATGGAGATGACCAAATTCTCGCTTAAAAACAATCTGCCCAGGCCCATGTTCCGCACCTGCGGTCCCCTTATCGCACCTGCGCCTCCGCAGATGCACCAAAATCTCCCGCACCTGCAGCCTCCTTGGCTCCAGCCCAAATTCGCTCCTGCGACGCCCTTAGCCGCACCTGCGGCCAAAGCCTCTCAGGTGCAGTTACACCAGATGACAACAACCTTCAACTTTCTTCAACTTCAATTATTGATCCGTTAACCACCCGGAATCCACTCGAGGCCCCCGGGACCCCGTCCAATTATACCAATCTGTTCCAAAACATAATGCGGACTTGCTCAAGGCCTCAAATCGCATCAAACAACATCGAACCATGAATCGCACCCAAATCCTAACTTTGTGGACTTAGAAATTTCCAACTTCTACATCCGATGCCGAAACCTATCAAATCACGTCCGATTGACCTCAAATTTTGCGCACAAGTCATATTCAACATTGCGTACCTGCTCCAACTTCTAGAATCGCATTCCAACCTCGATATCAAAACTTCCACTTCTGTTCGGATTCCTCAAAAACCTTTAAATTTCTATCTTTAGCCAAATGACTTCAAAATGACCTCCGGACATCCGAATTCACTTCCGATCGCGCTCCCATCTCCAGAATCACCATACGAAGATATTCCCAGACTCGGAATCCCAAATGGATATCAATATCATTGAAATGCACTTCAGGCCAAACTTAGGAAATTCCTTCAAAAAAGCTGACTTCCACAATATGCGCCGAAACGCTCCCGGGTTATCAAAACCTAATCCAGACATATGCCCAAGTCCGAAATCATCATACGAACCTGCTGGAACCTTCAAATCCTGATTCGGAGGTCGTTTACTCAAAATTCCAATATTAGTTGATTCTTCCAACTTAAGGCTTCTAAAATGAGAATTTTCTTTCCAAATCAACTTTAAAATTGAAATTCAATTCCGACCACACCTACAAGTCATAATACCTGAAATGGAGTTGCTCACGACTTCAAACTGCTAAACGACGCGCTAGAGATCAAAATGACCAACCGGGTCGTTACACTTCTAAATCTCCCTAAATCCTCAGATTTTTACTTGGGAAAGTTTCGTCCCAGTTTCAGGGGTTTTCATCCAATTTCATTGATTAGATTGAGGAAATTGATAGAGATTTTTGATCTACAAATAGATTAAGGTTAGAAAACGTTACCTATGATTCTCCTCTTCAAATTCCACTAAAAATCTCCAAATCCCGAGTTCTCAATCGATTTTGGAGTTATGAATTTCAAAACCTCGGATTTTGGTATAACCAGCCCAGGATTCCACACCTGCGACATAGGGATCGCACTTGCGGCGCCGCACTTGCGGAAACACAATCGCAGGTGCCGAAACTCATTAAAAGACCTGGGGTCGCACCTGCAGATATTCTTCCGCGCCTGCAAGTCTGGCCAGCCTGAACAATATCCGCACCTGCGGAAAAACCATCGCCGGTGCGAGACACCAGAACAAGAAATGGTTCAGCTGCTCGTAAAGTTCCAAATTCCCCTGTTGGGCATCTGAAACAACCTCAAGGCCCCCGAGACGTCAACCAAACCTACCAACTGAACCTAATACCTTGTTCAAGCTTGGCTGAGCCTTAAAAACACATCTCATAACATCAAAATCATCAATTATGCATAGATTCAAGCCTAAGAACTTATGAAATTTCTATAATTCACATCCGATGTCTAAACACATCAAAACTCATCCGAATAACTCAAAGTTTGCACACAGGCCATAAATGACGTTACGGACCTGCTGTCGCTTTCGAAATTCCATTCCGAGTCACCTATCGGCCGAAATTGCCGATATTATAACTTTCACCAATACAAGCCTAAATCGATAACCGACCTCGAAAAAACATTCCGAACAAGCTCCTAACCTCGGAATCACCCAACGGAGCTAACGGAATTCCATTCCGGATCCATCTTTACATAGTTCTAGCTACAACCTAATTTCAAAAGCTAAAATCCACATTTAAGGACTATTTGTCAAAAATCACTCCGGATTTCATCACTCAACGATCCGACAAGATCCAATAACATAAATAGACATGGGAGATGAGGTTATTAGGAGATCGGGGCGCTAACTCTCAAAACGACCGACCGGGTCGTTACACAATTTTGCTAAACTAACTATGATATAAACCAACTTATCAAGAAGAACTATCTTTAATAGAAAATATGAAAATGATACTCTAAATTAGCAAACACCAAGTTGTAGGTTAACAATAATAGTGCATGTAACCATCTCATAAATGCATCTTATGTTGTATACATGGCAGATGAATGAGCCCATATTCATCTTTGATATTTTCAGCATTCATGGGATTCAATCCCAATCTTAGTTGGTATGATAATCGCGAGAACAAGCAACACAAGAGAATTCATGAAGAATCTTCTTCAACTTAACCATGTGAATTCTCATTTATTTTACACATCATACTTAAATCAAAATTGCTCAATAGGCCATGCTTGATAAAACTTTCTGTATCAGTAAACTTTAGGTTTACATCATGACATGTGCAATTGTTAATTAAACTCAAATTTTGTTGTAACATGGATTTTTATAACAATAAACATTCAGTTTACTGTGTCATGTAATTTCACCATATTTTTATTTGTATAGTACAAATCAGGCAATAATGTGGGTAATTTTTTATATACATATTACCCTGCTACAATGTAGTAATATAAAGATATTAAATCTTCTCATTATTTATAGTCTCTATATAACCAACCGTTTTCGCGAATACTTTAGAAACTTAATAAGTTTCTTTGAGACTTACTATAACATAATACCTTATTAATGATCAATTTTATTCCTCAAAAATAGTAATAATTGGCTCTTCCAGAGCTCTCAATTAACTTTATACTACCATATATTCATCAATATCTATATGGTGAATATCTCTTTTAAAGAGAAAGTTACAACATTATGGTCATGGTCAAAATTATATGCAAGATCTGTTTGTTGCATTACTATTGTCCTTTAATAATCACATTGCCAAAATATTTTGGTGTACAATAGGTGCGTGACCAATGACCAATGACCATCATGTCATAATAATAACATTATTTTCTTATTTCATCTCAAACTCCCTTCTAGAGGTGAGTGTGGTATATTCATTACCACTAGCACGTTCATAGTCTTTCAAAAATGAATATGTATTCATAAATTACATGTTATCACATTCACATTATGAATGGACCATATCAACTATGTGTGCTTTACCAAATCTCATGTCAAATCGATGACAAACAAACTTTCACAAAGTGAAGGACATGGGCGGCCCGACTAATTTCGTGGCCTGAAGCCAAACTTTATGAGGGGCCTTAACCTTTTTATTAATAAAAAATATTTTATTTTTATTTAAAGTCTATTTTCCTAAATTTTTTTTATATGCAAAGTTATTACTAATTTTTTATAATTAATTTCTCCTAATAACTCTTTCTCAATTGACAATATAGCTACTTCATTTAATATCTTTGAGACATTGTTGATCTTAGGTAAGGTTTTATCAATTTTAATTCTGAAACACTTTTTTCCGCTGAAGCAATGGTAACAGGAGTTATTAACATTATTCTATAAGTAATATAGGCATTTGAAAAATAATCAAACCTTTTTATTTGATTGAGTATATTAATTAAATTGTTATCTTCTAATTGTAATATTTTTCTTAATATTTTTAATTCAGAAAATAAATCTAAACTATCAATATCGGTTTGATTATTATGATTTAAGGAGCATTCAAAATGAATGCAATACTTTTTCAAATTTCGTCAACTAGTGATCTCAATTTTTACCGCTAAATAGAAAACAAAAAATATTTTTATATGCTTCTAATTTTTCAAATCTATTTTAAAGTGAAAAAATAACACTGTCTACTACTCTATTCGATCTATAATAAGTGACTTTTTTGGCTTTTATTTTGGTCTAAAATAAGAGTCCTTTTATATAATCAAGAATGAATTAACTTTATTTTTCGAAATTTTCCCCTTATTTACATATCTCAATGTGTCAAGTTAACAACATATAAATTTTAATTAAGGATAATTCAGTCAACATACATTTTTGTTCTAGGAGTCAATATTTTCTTAAGGGGCACAACAAAGGTTAAATAATCATTTATTATATGTATAAAAAGTAATCAACTCTAAAGGACTCTTCGAGAGATTTTTGAAAATTTCATTATTAACATTCTCCTCAAATTGTTTGTTCCTTTATACAGTTAGACCTCTCTATAACAACATCCCTACATCACAATACTTCTCTAGAAAAGCCAAGCTTTTTCGGAACCAATTTTTATGTTATGTTATAATATATGTTCTCTATAACAGCACTTCGCTATAACATCCAAAAATATTCGGAATAAACAAGGCTTTTTATAGAGAGGTTTGACTGTATACACGTTTCTTATAAAACTCAGGTTCGATATTAATTTCAAATGCAATTTCCTTGGCAGAAGTCAAAGCAATTGCAAATCCAACAAATAAAGAAATCAAACTTTTTCACTTTACATAATTTAAAAAAAAAATAATATATATAGCATATTAGGTGTAAAAAAAAATGGGGCCTCCACAAATGTGGGGCCTAACGCAGTTACTTTACCTGCTTTATGGACGGGCCGCCCCTGGTGAAGGATACTTTTGAGAATTCTTATTTTTCCCATTACCACAATGATGACGATTATAATTTTATCTATTTCCACGTCCATGTCCATTGATAATTCACGATAATAGTTTTTTCTTATTTCATACTTATTACATATTGCTTCCACATTCTCTTAAGGGAATGAAAATGAAGCAAATTCAATAGGACGGGTTTTCATTTTTTGTGCTCACAATCATACATGAATTTAATCAGGGCAAGACAGAGAAATTTTACCACTTTGGGTGGTTATAATTTCTTATAAATTCCATTAGAGTTATAAGAAAAATTTATTGTCTTTGTTTGTGTTTAAAATTAAATTATAGAATTTCAAAAATTTAAAAGAGAATAATAAAGTAAAATACATACCTTAAATCCAGTATCTAACCATTAAGGAAGTTCATGGAACAATTGGCAATCACTAAGCTCAATCTCAAAGCTTCTACTCAATTGGTCGGAGTCTCGTGCTGATAACGTGTAATAAAACAGTAAAGAAGAATATTGCAAAGAAAGAGAGAGAATTCTTATTGCTTTTGGGATCAATTACAATGAAATAGAATTCATCTATTTTTAGGGAAAAAGTGACTTAGCCACAAATTAAACAACCATAAAATCTCTCTAAAATATAGACAATTCAACACTTAGCTTAAATTATTCGTGATTTTATACACACACACACACACACATACATACATACATATATATATATATATATATATACATATATATATATATATATATATATATATATATGTTACGCCCCATATTTTCGTACATGTGAGTACGTCGTAAGTCAATTGATTTAAGCTCAGAAATGAGATCATCTTTTAAAGTATATAAAGTAAGTTAACAATGTTAACTTGGAGGTTACAAATATTTAATATCATGAATAACAATTACAAGGAGGGTTGGAAAGCTTAGATGCTAAACGAATTGAAGAAAATAGGGTTTCGTCGAAAGTCGACACGTCTGGAATGTTATACCATGAACGTTTTGGGTGAGACAAGGGTGATTAACATGATAAAGTGGTTATGTTATGATTTATTTTAGTCATATGATAGTCATGTGTTACGTTTTGAAGTCAAGCAAGTTGTGGAACAAAAGTTGGCAAAGGCCATCACAAGTTACATTTATAATGTGCTGAAAATTAGGTCAGTAATTGAGCTTTTATCCCTATATACTTAGAAATCTTGGATGACCTACCTTCCAAATATGAGTTTAGTTCCAACGCCATTAAACCGTTTGTCTATACGACATCGTAGTAGAGAGATATTCGCATTTTAACGAGACTGCGCCAAACAGCTCTCTATGGGACCCACATAGGCGGTTTAGATATATTGATATATATAAGATGCCTAAACCCCATTTTAGCTCATTATTTTTCAGTATATTCAGACCCTAGACACCTAAAAATACTCTCTCAAGGTTCTCTCATGATCCATTACACAAACAAAGGACAAACAACACAAATCAAGTGTCGGGAATCTCGTCGCACTAGTAAGTTTCTTGTTCTTCTTGTTGTTGATGGTTTTTGGGTGGTTCCAGCTCGTGTGAGAGGTTATTTTAAGTGGTTTATGTTCTGTAAGATAATATCCCATGATTTTCATATCAACCCTAGGTTATTTCAAGTCTTGCAAATGGATTACACCATATTTCAACATCGAAAGTTAGTTCTAGTTAAGAACAACACCTCTTTCTCCATGGCACCGAAAATGTATCAGGGCTCAAGTGATTCACCGAAGCGACGAGACCTTGAAAGCTGCTTTTTCAAGTGTCAGTAGCGGAACGTTCTGTCAATCGGGGAAGGTTTTTGGTGACAAGACCTGGAGATATCAGAAGTGTTTGAGGTTGTGTTGTCATTGAGGATAGTTGTGGGCTGTGTTTGGCTGAAATTTGAAGTTTTTTCTACTTTATAAGGTGAGTATAACAGAATACTAATTGTGTTTAAGCTTTCTTGTATGTTGGATAAGTTTTTTGGATGATAACTACAAGATACTACTTGGATTAGCTTGAATTATTTTGTATTGCCATTGAAGGCTGTTATAAGCTAAATATAACTTGGATTTTGACTTGAAGCTACTGTAGGAGGTATGTGTATTGTGTTTTTTCAGGTGCTATCTTGATTTTGAATAAGTTAAATGGTTGGACTACACATGAACTAGTGAATAAAGTTTCTAATTCAAGAAAGTTGGAGTTGTGGATTATTTATTTTGTTATAAATATATGGTATAAGGATGGAATCATTGATGAATTAATTCATTATTGTATTCATGATTTTGTTAAGTTAACGTAATAAGTTTATAAGGGGTGATATGGGTTATAAATATTCCAATCGAGCTTGCCGCTCAAAATGATTGTTGAACTAATCGGAGAGCTTATTGTGAATTGTACTGTTGTTGTTTGGGATGTTTGGTGACTTTTGGCAATATATGCAATGTAGTTAAAACACGAAACGTGCTGTCTGTTTTATTGTAGAATATTTATTTTGAAATATGAGAGTTACAATGCTTATATGATGACGACGAAGTTGGGTTACTCATTGCAGATGTAAGAAGATCGTATTGAGTTTGGTTGACGATTGGAGAGAAGATTACAAAGGTATGTTAAGGCACTTCCTTATTTCTTTTGTCATGATCTAAAGAGAAACGAACGTACACGATACGCTAATTCATAATGGATATACTCCTAGAAACTAAGTATCACGACCCAAATCCTAATCTAGGTCGAGAAGGCGCCCAACACTGATGTTAGGCAAACCAACCTTATTGGTATAGTGAGTCTAATTAGTTTTTATAAAACTTTATTAACCATACTCAAATTTTGTCACAAGCATGAGAAAATGATAAATATCGAAGCAAATTTACATGAAATGATTAATAAGTTAAATTTAAATAGTTACATTTCCAAAGGGGTAGTCTACCAATATGTGTGCCAGGAATCGATGTCACAAATATACAGGACTCTAGTAGAAAGAAATCAAAAGAATACGCCTATACTAGTGTCTGAGAGGATGTAGACAGAATAACAAAAAAAAGAGGGGAAGACTCCAACGTGCTGTTGAACGGAATCAAGAGAAGCAGCTCACCGTGGAATCTCCGATCTCGTGAAGTCAGGAACGTGCTTCGGAATGATAACCAGATGCACCTGCCTCAGAACCTGTACAATTAAGTACAAAAGCGTAGCATGAGTACATAAACATAATGTACCCAGTAAGTATCCAGTCTAATCTCAAAGAAGTAGTGACGAGAGGCCGACTTGACACCTACTAGGTCCAAAATAAATTTATTAAATATAAGGCTAAGCATGAATATCAATAAGTACAAGAATAACAATCTATCCACAGGTACATTTGTGTGTCAACTCCTATCAAACTGATTACTCATTTATTCTTTTAGGACTTTTTTAACGGTTTAGCAACCACAAGAAAGAACAAAGAAATGAACATGTGCATAGTATGCCGAGGATGTATGGCTCGATCCAGCAAAAAAATAAATGTGCACTGCTGAAGGGTCGAACGACGCGAACCATAGATGCATCTATTAACCCGCTCGCGAATCATACGTGCGACGTGGTAAATTTATAAATAATAGAGTTACCCCGCTTGCGAATCATACGTGCGACGCAGGTACTCATAGATACACACACACTCAAACAGTCAATCCATATTTTTATCAGAAAACACTTATCCGAAGAAAAGTCAATTCCCTTATCACGGTTCAAAAAAGAAAACAAAGTCTCACATATTTAGAAATTCATCTACAAATTTGATGTGACTTAAGTAGTTTAAAGTATCGATAAGTTACAATTAACCCAAGTATACCATGCTTTCGGGTCCTAGACTACCCAGACTTAAGTACAATAGTAGCTACGCACGGACCCTGGTCACCTCGTCCGTGCGTAGCCCCCACAATTAGTAGCACATAATAAAATATTTCACCTATGGGGACATTTCCCTCTTACAAGGTTATAAAGGAGACTTACCTCGTATCAAGCCTACTTCCCAATTCAAGAATGCGCTCAAACCTCCAAATTTGACGCCCAACAACTCGAAACTAGCCAAACATTATATAAACTAGTCAATCTATGCTCGAAAGTTCACAATTCTACCATTTAAGTGATTACCCAAGCCAATTTGTAAGATTCCTAAAATTCACCCCGGGGGCCCACATGCTCGCATTTTGGAAATTCTTAAAGAAAGTTATTACCCATAATCTAAGGATCAATAATATATTATTTTTATTAGATTCCATAACAAATTTCGTGGTTAAATCCCATTATTATCAAAACCCTAAGTTTTACTCTAAACCCATAATTTTCACAAATCTTTGGGTGTTAATCCACACAAAAACAAAGTAATAAACTCACATTAAGTAGGAAATACGTCACCTCAAGGTGCTAAGTTGAAACCCCTATTTTTGGGAGCTCCTAAATCGCCCAAAGTGTGATAAATGCTCTCAAATGAGCCTAAGTTCCGATTTAAGACGACCTCACTGCCTCCAGTGATTTCGAACCTGCGACGAGTGGACCGCATCTGCGGACCAGGGTCCGCATCTGCGGAAAATGGAGGGGCTAACATAATTCGCACCTGCGAAAGGAGTCCCCCACTTGCGGATCCGCTTTTGCAAATAAGGGACCGCATCTGCGGATCCTGGGCACCCCCTTGATGGCCGCATCTGCGAGGCTTCGACCGCATCTGTGAGGCTTCAACTGCATTTGCCGTCTCGCACCTGCGGCTGGCCAATCGCAGGTGCGGTCACACCAGACCCGGTGCCTAGCAGCTCTCTTTGAGCTGGGACTCTCCTCGTGGCGTTCGAATGACACCCGGAGCCTCCGAGGCCCCTTTCGAATATACCAACAAGTTCTAAATCATCAAATGGACTCGCTATAACCTACAGAATGCCAAAAAAACATTAAATCTAAGAATCGTACCCCAAAACCAACTAAACTCAACTTAAGAACTTTAAGTTCTTGGATTCACTTGCAATACGCCGAAACCTACATATACTACTCGGAATGACACCAAATTTTGTGAGCAAGTCATAAATGACACTACATAACTATTCCCAGTCTCGAAATTCTGTTCGGATCTTGATAACACAAAAACACGTTCCAAACCTCAATTTTTGAACTTCAAGAATAATATTCCACTATTTGGCGCCGAAACGCCCCCGAGTCATACAAAACCCGTTCCGAATATACACCCAAGTTTGAAATCATCATACGAAACTATTTTGTCACGACTCCAAATCTAAAACAGTCATGATGGCGCCTATCGTGGAACTAGGCCAGCCAAATCCACACTCAAATCGTAAATAATCTTTCATTTATATCATTACTAAACTGATAACCCATAAAGGTTTCTTTAAACATTTTTAAAACAGATAAAGCTACACCGAAAATTACATACAAACCTGAGATCCCGGAGTCACCGGTCATGAGTATCTATTAAAAATATACATCTCTGGAAAATAAAATCTATAATAGTAAGCAGGTGAGAGAGTAGGGCTGCGGACGCGTGCAGCTACCTCGCAAGATCTCCGATAAGTCTCTGGTACAGATACACAACTCACTCTACCCTAGCACCTAGATCTGCATACAAGGTGTAGGGAGTAATGTCAGTACGCCAACTCAGTAGTAATGAAAATAAATCAGTTTTGAGCAGTAAGAAACACATAAAGTTAAATCATCATTTCATATTAAGCACAGTCTTTCTTTCCAACAGTCTAAACATTAAATCATCACGCTTAAAAGCCGATTCCAGTAAAAATCATTTGGAAATATACTTTCCAACAGATTCAACATAACTTTCAAGGAGTTTAGTGTAAAAATGATAAAAAATCATAAAAAATCCCTCGAGCAAAACATATTTCATAAGTTTATAGTGAAAGTGGTAAAATCATAAGTAGCCCCTCGGGCAAAACATGTATCAGAAACTGCCCCTCGGGCGTAACATCACACAGAATCAGTCCCTCAGACATACCTCACAGTCACTCATAATCAGCCCCTCGGGAAACCTCACAGTCACTCATACCTCCCAATCACTCGTCACTCGGCAGTCGCACTCAGTAGGTACCTGCGCACACTGGGGGTGTGTACAGACTCCGGAAGGGCTCCTTCAGCCCAAGTGCTAATATCAAGCCACCTCGTGACATATCATATCCTCATAATCAGGCCCTCGGCCTAACTCAGTCAGCAACTCCCAAAAAGCCCCTCGGGCTATCAGTAAAACGGGGTACTCGACCCAAAAACATCATTTTATATCTCAAAATAGTGTAAATAAGGCTGAGTTTCGAAATCAGTTAAACATAATATGACTGAGTGTAAATCATAAGTCGACACAGTGAGGAATAGCAGTAAAAGCCCCCAAGGGGTCTAAATAGGAAGGCACAAGGCCCCAAACATGGCTTACATCCCAAATATAACAATAGTTTGAAAACATGATTTAACATATATTTTAAAATTATATACGCAACTCAATAGTTGCCACGGGAAGGACCCAGTCCAAATACCCAATCAGTGCACGCCACACACTCGTCATCCAGCATGTGCGCCGCTCCAAAAATAGTGAAAAAATACAAAGTTCGGGGTTTCATACTCTCAGGACAAGATTTACAGTCATTACTTACCTCAAACCGATACAAATACTAATCGGCGATGCTCTTGCCTCTCGAATCGGCTCCTGATTGCTCTGAATCTAAAGGAACAAACCCCACTCGAAAATTATCAATTTTAACCAAAATTCACGAAATTGGCCAAACCCGGCCTTCGGGCCCACGTCTCGAAATTCTATAAAAATCGCATTAAAAGAATCCTTATCCTTTCCCAAGTCTATACATATAAAATGCATCAAAATCCGACCACATTTGACCCCTAAATTCCTTAATTATAAATCTCAATTTTCCAAGCCCTAAACCCCAATATATGCCATTAAATTCCACTAATTCCAAATCTAATATGTCAAATATCACCATATAATCGAGTTTTTAGTCCAAGAAACTTACCTCCACAAAAGACCCTCGAATTCCCTCTGCAAGTTGCTCCCAAAATACCTCCGCCCGCATGCAAAAGTGATGAAAGTGCCAAAAATTCGCTAAGGGTCCTTTATATATGATCTGCCCAGCGATTGCCACACTTGCGGCCCCATTAGCGCACCTGTGCATCCAACTTAAGTCCTCGACTTCCTTACATGCGGACCTCCTCTCGCACCTACGGGCTCGCAGGTGCGACCAGGCATCTGCACTTGCGCTCCTAGGCCAGGTCTCCCCTTCCGCACCTGCGCAAGTTCTTTGCACTTGCGGACCTCGCGCCTGCGTTCTTCGTTCCGCAGGTGCGACCACACCAGCAACAGTTTTCCTGTAATTTTCCAAGTCCAAACCTCCGTTAACCATCCAAACTAAATCCCGAGCCCCTCGGGACCCCAACCAAATATACCAACACGTCATAAATCATCACCCAAACTTATTCGAACCCTCGGGACACTCAAAATAACATCGAAACACAAATTCAACTCATGATTCAAGCCTAAGAATCCTAAATCTTCTGAAAATCACCAACGATGCCGAAACCAACCAAAACACATCCGAACGACCTGAAAATTTGCACACACGTCGAAAATGACATTACGAAACTGCTCCAACTTCCGGAATTCCATTCCGACTCCGATAGCTTGTTTTCCACTGCCGACCGAAAATCGACAAAAACTAACTTTCGCCAATTCAAGCCTAATTCTACACCGGACATCAAAACCACATTCCGAACACACTCCAAAGACGCAAATCGTCTAACGAAGATATCTAAGCCAAAAAGTCTTCATTTTGATGTTGTTTACCAATAAGTTAACTTCCAGTTGACTTTTCCAACTATTGAACCAAGTTAAGAGACTAAGTGTCTCATTTCTCTCCAAAAATCGCTCCGGACCCGAGCCAACCAATATAACACAACATAATGAAGCTGAACCACATATAATGAAGCAGAAACAGGGAAAACGGGGCTATTACCCTCGGAACGACCGGCCGGGTCGATATATATTGGAACCTTCAAATCCCGATTTCGAGGTCGTTTACTAAAAACATTGACCAAAGTCAAACTTGGCCTTTAAGGCCAACCTTAAACAACTAATTGTTTCAATTCTGACCCGAACTCTTCCAAATTCCCTAACCAACCATCCCCGTAAGTCATAAATCAATAAAAGAAAATACAGGAAGTCTTATTTGGGGGCATAGGGTTCTAGAAAGCAAAACGGCCGGTCGGGTCGTTACATTCTCCACCTCTTAAACAAACGTTCATCCTCGAACAAGCCTAGAATCATACCTGGAGTGCTGAATAAGTGAGGATATCTGCTCCGGATATCCTCCTCGGACTCCCAAGTCACCTCCTCGATTGGTTGGTCCCTCCACGGGACCCTCATGACAGAAACCCTTTTAGACCTCAACTGGCGCTCCTGCCTATCAATAATAGCAATGGGATCCTCCTCGTATCCCAACCTATGGTTTAGCTGAATGGTACTGAAGTCCAACACATGAGACAAGTCGGTGTGGTACCTCCGGAGCATACATACATAGAAAACTGGATGAACACTGATAAGATGGGAGGTAGAGCAAGCTCATAAGCAACCTCCCCAACTCGCTCCAACACCTCGAATAGTCCTATAAACCTTGGGCTCAACTTTCCCTTCTTCCTGAACCTCATAATACCCTTCATCGGTGAGATTTTCAAGAGAACCTTCTCGCCGACCATGAATGATACATCACGCGCCTTCTGTTCCGCTTAACTTTTCTTTCTAGACTGCGCTGTGAGAAGCCTCTCCTGAATAATCTTTACCTTCTCCAAGGCATCCCTTTTACCAAGTCAGTGCCATATAGCTTAGCCTCGTAAAGCTCAAACCACTCGATGGGAGAACGACATCGCCAACCATATAGATCCTCAAATGGGGCCATCTCAATGCTGGACTAATAGATGTTGTTGTACGCAAACTCAGCCAAGGGAAAGAACTAATTCCACTGCCCTCCAAAGTCAATCAAACATGCCTTGAGCATGTCCTCCAATATCTGAACTATCCGGTCCGATTGCCATCGGTCTGAGGATGAAATGCTATGCTAAGCTCTACACGGGTGCCCAACTCACTCTGCACGACTCTCTAGAAATGTGAGGTGAACTGAGGACCTCTATCTGATATGATGGATACAGGCACACCGTGCAGCCGGACTATCTCCCGAATGTAGATCTGAGCCAACCTCTCTGAAGTATAAGTAGTGACCACTGGAACGTAGTGTGCTGACTTGGTCAACCTGCCTACAATAACCCAAGCCACATCAAACTTCCGCAAGGTCTGTGGCAACCCGACTACGAAGTCCATAGTGATGCGCTCCCATTTCCACTCAAGTATAGGCATCTGCTGGAGTAGGCCTCCGGGTCTCTGGTGCTCATACTTAACCTGCTGGCAATTTAGACATCTAGCCACATACTCCACTATGTATTTCTTCATCCGCCGCCACCAGTAGTGTTGCCTCTGGTGATACATCTTCGTGGGACCTGGATGAATAGAATACCGTGAACTGTGTGGCTCCTCTAGAATCCTCTCCCTCAGGCCATCAACATTAGGAACACATAGGTCCCTGAAGTTCAGAACACCATCCTCGCCAATAGAAACTCCTTGGTACCACACTGTAGTACTGCCTCTCTATGAACTGCCAAGTGCGGATCATCGAACTGCCAAGCCTTGATCTTCCCCAATAATGAAGACTGAGCAACAACACACGCAAGAACTCGACTGGGCACTGAAATGTCTATCCTCACAATTCTGTTAGCCAAGGACTGAATGTCCAAGGCTAGTGGCCTCTCCTCTGCTAAAATGAATGCCAAGCTGCCCATACTCTCCGCCTTCCTACTTAAGGCGTCTGCAACCACATTCTCCTTGTCGGGATAATAAATAATAGTGATGTCATAATCCTTCAGTAACTGAAGCCACCTACACTGCCTCAAATTAAGGTCCCTTTTCTTGAACTGGTGTTGTAAGCTGCGGTGGTCTGTATAAACCTCACAAGACACCCCACACAAGTAATGCCTCAAAATCTTAAGAGCATGAACAATCGCTGCCAACTCCAAATCGTGCACGGGGTAGTTCTTCTTATGAATCTTCAACTGACGCGAATCATATGCAATAACTCATCCCTCCATCATCAATACACATCCTAATCCAACACGTGAAGCGTCGCAATAAACTGTATACATATCTGAACCGGAAGGTAACACTAGAAATGATGCTGTGGTCAAAGCTATCTTGAGCTTCTGAAAGCTCACCTTGCGCTCGTTGGACCATCGGAATAGGGCACCCTTCTAGGTCAACCTAGTCAGAGGGACTGCAATGGATGAAAATCCCTCTACGAACCGACGATAATAACCTGCCAATCCCTAGAAACTTCTGATCTCGGTCGCTGAAGTAGGGCGTGGCCAACTCTGAACTGCCTCAATCTTCTTAGGATCCACCTTGATACCCTCTCCGAACATCACATGTCCCAAGAATGCTACAGAATCTAACCAAAACTCACACTTGGAGAACTTAGCATACAACTTTTGTTCCTGCAAGGTTTGGAGCACTACTCTTAAATGATCCTCGTGCTCCCCCAGGCTACATGAGTAGATGAAGATGTCATCAATGAAGAAAATGACAAAGGAGTCAATATAAGGCCTGGACACCATGTTATCAAATCCATGAACGCTGCTGGGGCATTAGTCAATCCAAAAGACATCACCAGGAACTCGTAATGACCATATCTAGTATGGAAGGAGTCTTCGGAACATTTTAGTCCCGAACCGTCAACTGATTATACCCATGTCTCAGTTCGATCATAGAAAACACCCTAGAACCCTGCAACTGGTCAAACAATTCATAGATGTGCGGAAACGGGTACTTGTTCTTGATTGTAAATTTGTTCAACTGACGGTAGTCAATGCACATCCGCATGGTCCCATCATTCTTTTTAATAAAAAGCACAGGAGCACCCCAAGGCAATACACTCGGTCTGATAAACCCCTTAGCTAGCAACTCCTCGAGCTATTCTTTCAACTCTTTCAATTCTTTCGGAGCCATATGATATGGTGCAATGGATATAGTCTAGGTTCCTTGAGCCAAGTCAATAAAAAAATCAGTATCACACTCTGGCGGCATGCGTAGGAGGTTAGAAGGAAACACATCGACAAAATCACAAACTACTAGCACTAAATCAATCGTTGGAGACTCTGCGGTGGTGTCCCGCACATAAGCGAGATAAGCCAAACAACCCTTCTCGACCATATGTCGAGCCTTCAAAAAAGAAATAACGCGACTAGATGCACTAACTGAGGAACCTTTCCACTCCAATCTCGGCAACTCAGGCATGGTTAATGTAACGGTCTTGGCATGGCAATCCAAGATAGCGTGATAAGGAGATAACCAGTACATGCCCAGGATGACCTCAAAGTCGGTCATATCAGGTAGAAAGAGGTCTGGTCTAGTCTCAAACCCACAGAATGCGACCACACAGGACCGATAGATCTGGTCCACAACAACAGAATCGCCCACAGGAGTGGACACATAAATTGGAGTACCCAAAGACTCACTAGGAACACCCAGGAAATGAGAAAACAGAGATGATACATATGAATAGGTAGACCCTGGATCAAATAATACTTAAGCCTCCCTACTGCAGATGGAGATAATACATGTGATAACGGCGTCTGAGGCCAATGCATCTGGTCTGGCAAGAAAAGCATAGAATCTGGCTGGAGCGCCGGCTGGCTGGCCTCCACCAGACTGAATAGCAGTTGGCTGAGCTCCCATGTCAGGCATCCACCTCTACGACGACCCCTACCTACCTGTCCTCCACCCTTGGGTGGTCGGACAGCTGGTGCTGAAATCATAGGCTAATGGCCCTACTGCACTGCCTTGCCCCGAAGTCTGGGACAAGTGCTAATAGACTGCTGCCCTGAAGACTGGCCCTGGTGGCCGGAATACCCACCGGAGGAACACTGAATAACTGGGGGACGGTATGAAATCTCTAGCATGGAACTGAAATAGGCGCTGGAAGAACCTTGATGACCAGAATACTTGCTGGAGAAACCCTGGATAGCTGGCGGACAATAAGAACTCTCCGGCATGGCATTGAAAAAGGCCTCACTAGTGCGCCTCGAAGAGGTGGTGGTGGTGCTGAATATGGGGGCCTGCTGGGCTGGCCCCTCCCAAGCTGACCTCTGCCCGTAACCGGAGCACCTCTGAAATCTCCAGAAAATCGAGCTCTCTTATCCTGCTGCCCCTGCTCTCTACTCCTTAGATGATAACCCTCAATCCTGCGGGCGATCTCTACCACTAGCTTATAAGAAGTCAGCATCTCCACCTCTCGGTACATGTTGGCCCTAATACCAGAGTGCAACCCTGCTACAAATCTCCACACTCTCTCTGCATCAGTAGGAAGTATCATAAGTGAATGACGAGACAACTCAGAAAACCTTGCCTCGTAATGGGTCACTAACATCTGACCCTTTTCAAGCTGTTCGAACTGGTACCGCAACTCTTCCCTCTGAGAAGGTGGGATATACTTGTCCAGGAATAACTGAGTGAAATTCCCCCAAGTAATGGGAGGAGAATCCGCTGGCCTGCAAAGAGTATAATACTGACCATCTACGGGCCCTGCCCTCTAGCTGGAAAGTGGTGAAGTCCACCCCATGAGGATCTAGTATCCTCATGTTGTGAAGTCTGTCCATGCACTTATCAATGAAATCCTGATCATCCTCATGACGCTCGCCCCCGAAGACAGGAGGGTGAAGTATAATCCATCTGTCCAATAACTTCTGCGGATCGTCGTCCGCACCCGGTCGACGCTCAGGTTCTACTGTTTCAACTAGTTGGGCCCCGCCCGTAGGTATAGTACTCGGAGTCTGATAAACCACATCTACATGTCTTGGGGCCTGGGCAGTAGAGGTCTGTGCTCTCCCTCTTGCCTGAGATGTGGCCGGGTTCGCTGGAAATAAACCAACCTGGGTCATAGTGTCCATGAACCGCATCATACGACCCTCGATCTCCTGAAAGCTCGGCGCTGTCATGAAATCCACCGGCGCATGATCTCCTACGGGCACATCTCCCTGCTCCCCAATGGTAGGTTCCTCTGCTAGTGGTGCAATTAGGGCAGCTCTAGGACGCCATTATCCCCTACCACGGGCAGGTGCCCTCCCCCAACCTCTAGCAATAGGGGGGAGGGGCAGCCCTTCTCGGGTCCGGAACGTCGGCCGTGCGCGTCCTTACAATATGTGAGAGAATAGAAGAGTGAGATTTAACATACTATCAGCTGCACGACAGAAGGTGAATAAAAAGAGATTTCCTAACACCCTACAACCTCCCAAATATAAATACAGATGTCTCTGTACCGATCCACAAGACTCTATTGGGTTTTCCCGTTACTTGTGAGACCTACGTAAACCTAGAGCTCTGATACGTAGTTGTCACGACCCAAATCCTAATCTAGGTCGCGATGGCGCCCAATGCCGATGTTAGGCAAGCCAACCTTATTGGTCTAGTGAGTCCCATTTAATTTTTATAAAACTTTATTAACCATACTCAAATTTTGTCACAAGCATGAGAAAATGATAAATATCGAAGCAAATTTACTTGAAATGATCAAGAAGTTAAATTTTAATAGTTACATTTCCAAAAGGGTAGTCTACCAATGTGTATGCCAGGAACCGGTGTAACAAATATACAGGCATCTAGTAGAAGGAAATCAAAAGAATACGCCTATCCTACTGTCTAAGAGGATGTAGACAGAATGATAAAAGAAGAGGGGAAGACTCCAACGTGCTGCTGAACGACATCAAGAGAAGCAGATCACCGTGGAATCTCCGATCTCGTGAACTCAGGAACGTGCTCCGGAATGATAGCAAGATGCACCTGCCTCAGAACCTGTACAATTAAGTACAAAAGCGTAGCATGTGTACATAAACATTATGTACCCAGTAAATATCCAGTCTAATCTTGAATAAGTATTGACGAGAGGTCGACTTCACACCTACTAGGTCCAAAATAATTTATTTAAATATAAGGCTAAGCATGAATATCAAAGATGAATATCAATAAGGACAAGAATAACATCCACAAGTACATTTGTGTGTCAACTCCTATCAAACCGATTACTCATTTATTCTTTTCGACCCTTTTTAACGGTTTAGAAACCACAAAAAAAGTACCAAGAAATTAACATGCGCATATTATGCCGAGGATGTACGACCCGATCCAACAGAAAAATAAATGTGCACTGCCGGAGGGTCGAACAATGCGGACCGTAGATGCATCTATCACCCCGCTCGCGAATCATACGTGCGATGCGGTAAATTTATAAATAATAGAATTACCCCGCTCGCGAATCATACATGTGATGCAGGTACTCATAGATACGCACATTCAAATAGTCAATCAGTATTTTTATCAGAAAACACTTATCCGAAGAAAAGTCAATTCCCTTATCACGGTTCATAAAAGAAAAAGAAGTCTCACTTATTTAGAAATTCATCTACAAATTTGTCACGACCCGAAATCCCACCTCCAGGCCGTGATGGCGTCTAACGTTGAACTCGCTAGACAAGCCAACGTTACTAGTTATTCCGATTTTATTCCTTTATTGCTTAACATTTTTATAAGTGACATATAAGAACAAATAGATAAGAGAAATGCGGAAGGTAAGAAATTCAACATCTTAAATAAATAATTCGCGAAAAATCTCCTTAAACATACCCCCAAGACTGGTGTCACAAATTTACGAACAGTCTATGATTTTTACTACAAACAAAGTCTGAACAAAAATAATGCAACTTTCTCGGAAATACAAGAGAAGACAGAAATAAAGAGGAATGAGATAGGAGGTGACGCCAAGGCCTGCAGATGCCTGCAGAACTACCTCAGTGTCGCTTGTGGACTGAAGGACACTCCCTCGATCACTGTCCACCGGGTCCGGTACCGTAATTTGCACAACATAAAGAAGTGCAGGTGTAGCATCAGTATAACCGACCCCAAGTACTGAGTAACTGCCGAGCCTAACCTCAGCGAGTAGTGACGAGGCTAGGACACGACAACCAATAAACACCTGTGCAATTCAATAATATGTAATAGAAATAACGGCAGGAAGTAAATCGTGAAGTACAATTACGGGAAGAACATGCCAGGGTACAAAAAGGGGGAAAACACTTATTGAGTAACAAAACATGGTAACCGTCTAGTATCAGAATAACAACAGGGAATAAACAAGTGCACGGAATCACTCTTCGTGCTTTACTCTCGTTCTTACCAAGACAAGTGCACGACATCACCCTTCGTTCTTTACTCTCATACTCACCAAAACAAGTGCACGACATCACCCTTCGTGCTTTACTCTCATTCTCACTAAGACAAGTGCACGACATCACCCTTCGTGCTTTTAATATGTCGTGCTACATGAGGTTGTGAAAGGTGTTTTGATGTGCCTATCTTATTATGTGCAAAGTTCGGAAAAGATCGAGGGTATCGATATGAAAGTATGTGTTAATAATGAAATAATGATAATGTGCCCAAGTGTGGGAATGTATATGATGGCTAAAAACCGTGCATGGTAAGTAATGAAGAAGGGTATTGTGAAATGATGTAAATGAGTTGAACGATTATGGCAACACCGTGTACATGAATTACATCTTGGTGAGAATTATGGTACCTTGGGCCCAAAAAAATAAATTGTTGATATGAACTTGTGTTCCTTGAAATGATGATTCTTGTGACTTGATTGTTTGTGGTTGTTGTTATGAAATATGACTGTCGGGTGAGATCGGGTTGCATGTCGCAACACGAACTAATAAGGATAATGAGTTGTGAGGTAATAAGGGTGGCCAAGGTAATATGGGAGGCCGAGGTAATAAGGATGGAATGTGATCATTATCACTACTGAAATGAAAATCTATGAAACTTGATGGTGTGAGGTAATAAGGGTGGCCGAGAGAATAAGGGTGGCCGAGGTAATAAGGGTGGCCGAGGCGATAAGGATGGAATGTGATCATTATCACTATTGAAATGAAAATCAGGAAAACTCTTGAATATGGTGATGTTGAAAGGGGGAAAAGGAGAGATTGTGAAACTTGTTGATTTTTGTTGTTTCTTTCCACGTACATTGATTGATTGGTTATATTACTATCTCTTATTTTTGTATTGTTTGATTGTACTTGGGATAAAGTTTGTTCATACATACTAGTACTATTCCACAGTACTAACACCCCTTTTGTCGGGGGCGCTACATCTTTTTATATGGATGTAGGTGGGTCCATGGAAGGTTGCTTAGCTCGCCGTTAATGGTGCTTTCTCCTCATCCTTTATCAGCTGTACTGGTGAGCCCCACTTCCTCTCGAGGACATGTGTAGTTCATGCCATCTCCTTTTGAGTTTATGTATTGTAAGGTATAGATGGGGCCTTGTTTCCGGCAAGTAGTATATAAGTCTTTTGTATTCATAGAGGCTCCGTAGTCACAATGTGGTAAATGTATATACGTATTTTGGGTAGTAAGCGTACAGTTTGGAATCATGGTCCACGTTGTTAATGTTGCATAAAGTTTGTAAGCCTTTGGTATCATGTGTTGGTAACGATAAAAAGTAGAAACGAATTCAAGTCGTAAGTCTATGCTTAAGTTGTAAAAAGGCTATTTCACTTGAATAATGTACATTGCAATCACGGGTTAATGCGTGGGATAGGAAAGGCAAATCAGGTTTGCTTGACTGGGGTCACCCGGTTGAGTGCCGGTCGCGTCCCTCGATTTTGGGGAGTGACAAACTTTGTATCAGAGCCTAAGGTTTTAAAGGTGTCCTAGAATGTCTCGGAGCCGTGTCTAGTATAACTCTTCTTATCGGTGTGTTGTCGACCACATCTATAATTAGGGGGCTACATGGACATTTAGGAAACACCCTTTTCATTGTTATTCTATATCATGCGGTGAAGTGGAAAGTGAAAATATTCTTGTCTAACTCGTGTTCTGTTCCAAAATTTTTAGTAATGGCACCAAAGAAGAGAGATCGGCTCAGCCTAGAGGCCGATGCCACCCCAAGTGTGGGTGTGAATTTTGTACCCGATGGTGCGGGTGAGAGCGAGTCCCTAACTTTGAATCCACCTGGCCTTTCTGTTCCAGACCAGAGTGTTCCTATTCCTGCTGCGGCAGAGTGTGCTGCAACCCCTTCCGCTGGTATTCCTGATCCTTCTTCGGTTCCAGCTCCAGGTCTCGGTACTTCTAATGGGGACCTCAGGGGAGTTGTTCATATGTTGACTCAGTTATTGGCCTCTCAGGTCCAAAGATCTCATGCTGCCCCTACGTCCTCTAGTGGACAAGAAGATTCCGTCGGTTCCAGAGTCAACCAGTTTCTGCGATTGGCCCCTCCAGAGTTCTCAGGTATTGATTCGGAGGCCGATCCGCAGGGTTTTCTAGATGAGATGTGCAAGACATTTAGGGTTATGAAGGATACAGAGACAGAGGGGGTTTAGTTAGGATCTTACAGGCTGAGGGGAGCAGCGTATTCATGGTTCAAGATATGGGAGAATTTGTGGGAGGGAAGTCCCCCGGCGAGATGGAATGAGTTCGTTGATGCCTTCATGGATCACTTCTTGCCTGCCGAGGCTATGGCAGTCCATGCTATGGAGTTTGAGGTTCTCAACCAGGGTAATATGAGTGTGTGGGGGTACCACATGGAGTTTGTGAGGTTGTCCAAGTACCTTCAGTTGGTATCGACTATGGGTGCCAGAGTTCGACGGTTTGTTCAGGGCCTCAGTCCTTGGTTGTGAATGAAGCTGCTACAGTTGCCTTTAACTCAGACATGAATTATGGTAAGATAGTGCGATTCGCCTAGGCCATGGAGGCTAGGAAATTGAAGATAAGGTCGGAGAGGGAGAGTATTAGCAGGGCCCGGTTAGCAAGCCACTCGAGGAGTTCAGTTGGAGGAGAGAGACCAGTTCAGGGGAGAGGACCATCAAGGCCATCCCGGTCTTATGCTCAGTCCTCATCCAGTGCATCTCCATCAATGCACAGTTCTCAGCAGAGCAGTCCCTGGGGATCAGGATTAGACAGTAGGAGACCCCATCAGTCCGGTCATCCAGCAGAAGAGGAGGGCTCCATTCCCTAGTGGGAGGTTCTATACCGAGCCTTGTTACCTGGATATCCCGGTATGCTACAGGTGTGGAGTGAGAGGTCATATTCGGCGGGATTGTAATGAACCCAGTCAGGGCATGGATTGTTGTTTTGCTCAGCCGTCTGGTTCTTCAATCGCCGCATCTTCAGTACGTCCTCCAGCTCCAGTCGGGCGTGGTGCGGTTAGAGGTGGAGCTCGTGGTAGAGGTGGACCCAGACGATTCTATGCTTTGAGTGGTCGCCAGAGTGCGGAGGCTTCTCCAGATGTTGTTACAGGTATTCTGGCTGTTCAAGACCTTGATTATGATCTTATTGATCAGGGGTCCTCTTTGTCCTATGTTACCCTATTTATTGCTTCAAGTTTTGGGATAGAACCCGAACAACTTCATGTGTCTTTCTTTGTGTCGACTCTAGTTGGTGATTCCATTACAGCCGCATGAGTCTATAGGAATTATGTTGTCACTGTGTGTGGTCGAGATACCACGGACGATCTTATCGAACTAGGGATGGTAGATTTGATGTTATCATGGGAATGGATTGGCTTTACTCGTGCTTTGCTAAAATCGACTACCGAACAAGAATCATGAGACTAGAGTTTCTTAATGAGTCAGTTATTGAGTGTAAAAGGAATGGTGTGGTGCCAATGGGTAGGTTTATTTCCTACCTTAAGTCCTCGAAGATGATTAAAAAGGGGTGTGTTTATCATTTGGTCTGGGTTGCGAACACCACTTCTGAAGTGTCTGCCCCCGAGTCTGTCCTAGTCGTGAATGAGTTTCTTGAAGTATTTTCGGACGAGCTTCCAGGGATCCCACCAGATAGAGAGATCGATTTCGGGATTGATATATTTCTAGATACGTAGCCAATATCTATTCCACCATACAGAATGGCGCCAATAGAGTTGAGGGAGTTAAAGGATCAGTTGAAATACTTATTAGAGAATGGGTTCATTCGGGAGTGTGTCGCCATGGGGCGATCCCGCTCTTTTCGTCAGGAAGAAGGATGGGTCGCTTCGGATGTGTATTGATTATCGGCAGCTCAACAAGGTCACTATCAAAAACAAGTATCCATTGCCTCGGATAGATGATTTGTTCAACCAATTGTAGGGTGCGAGGTCTTCACCAAAATTAATTTACGGTCAGCGTATCACCAGTTAAAGATCATAGAGCAGGATATTCCTAAGACCGCCTTCAGAACTCGTTATGGCCATTTTGAATTTTTGGTAATATCCTTTGGACTCACCAATGCTCCAGAGGCTTTCATGGATCTTATGAATCGGGTTTTCAAACTGTTTCTTGACTCCTTCGTTATTGTTTTTATTGATTACATCCTTGTCTACTCGCGGATTCGGGAGGATCATGCTAATCACCTCAGGGCAGTTCTGCAGACTCTTCATCAGCACTAATTGTGTGCCAAGTTTTCAAAATGTGAATTTTTGTTGGAGTCAGTCACATTTTTGGGTCATGTTGTTTCCAAAGAAGAGATTAATCTTGATTCCAAGAAAACCACGGCGGTGAAGGATTGTCCTAGACCAACGACCCCAATAGAGATTCGCAGTTTCTTAGGTCTAGCCGGGTATTATTGGAGGTTTGTTGTGGGGTTCTCTACCCTCACCTCCCCATTGACTAAATTGACGCAGAAGGAAACTAAGTTCCAATGGTCCGACGCTTGTGAGAAGAGCTTTCAGGAATTGAAATCAAGATTAACATCAGCACTAGTGTTAACCTTACCAGAAGGCACAGAGGGATTTGTGGTTTATTGCGATGCTTCAGGGGTTGGTTTGGGATGTGTGTTGATGCAACACGGGAAGGTTATAGCCTATACTTCCAGGCAATTCAAGAATCATGAGAAGAATTATTCGACGCATGATTTAGAACTCGCGGTAGTTGTGTTTGCATTAAAAATCTGGCGACATTATTTGTATGGGGTCCATGTGGACGTGTTCTCAGACCACAAGAGTCTCCAATATTTGTTCAAGAAGAAGGAGTTGAATTTAAGACAGCGGCGATGGTTAGATTTGCTTAAGTATTATTATATGAAAATTCTGTACCATCCAGGGGAAGCAAATGTAGTGGCTAACGCTCTCAGTCGAAAGTCTATGGGTAGTCATGCTCATTTGGAGGAAGATCAGAGGTTGTTGGCTCGGGAGGTTTGTCAATTGGCTAGTCTGAGGGTCTGTCTCTCGACCTCAGACGAGGGGAAATTCATGGTGCATAATGGGGAAGAATCGTCACTTGTATCGGAAGTCAAGGAGAAGCAGTTTCTTGAACAAGCATTGGCGCAGTTGAAGGAGGCAGTTTTGAATAGTAAGATTTCGGCATTTTCACTCGGGAGCGATGATGATGTTTTGCGGTGCCAGGGAAGGCTATGTGTTCCTGATGTGAATAATCTTCGGGAGAGGGTGATGGCGGAAGCTCACAATTCCAGGTATTCCATGCACCTAGGTTCTACGAAAATGTATCAAGATCTCCGGGAAGTTTATTGGTGGAGCGATATGAAAAGAGGTGTGGCCGACTTTGTATCTAAATGTCTGAATTGTCAGCAGGTGCAGGCCGAGCATCAAAGGCCTGGTGGGCTTACTCAGCTTATGGAAATTCCTTGTGGAAATGGGAAATGATCAACATGGATTTAGTGGTAGGGTTACCTCACACTCAGCGTAAGTTCGACTCGATTTGGGTGATAGTAGATCGACTCACGAAATCAGCTCACTTCTTGCCGGTCAAGTCCACCGATACTGCATAATAGTACGCTCAGTTGTATACCAAGGAGATAGTCAAGCTTCATGGTACCCAAGTTTCTATTATCTCAGACCGAGGAGCCCAGTTCAACGCGAATTTTTGGAGGAAGTTTCAGCAAGGTTTGGGTTCTCAGGTAAATCTCAGCACAACTTTCCATCTGCAGACTGATGGTCAGGCAGAGCAGACTATTCAGACACTTGAAGATGTGTTACGGGCTTGTGTGTTGCACTTCAAGGGTAGTTGGGATGATCATTTACCGCTTATCGAATTTGCTTACAATAACAACTTTCACGCTAGCATTTAGATGGAACCATTTGAGGCATTGTACGGAAGGAGGTGTAGATCTCTGATTGGGTGGTTCGAGGTTGGTGAATCAGAATGTTTAGGGCCAGATCTTGTGCACCAGGCATTGGAAAAAGTTAGAGTCATTCGGGAGAGGATAAAAACCGCTCAGGGCCGTCAAAAATCCTATGCGGATGTTCATCGAAGAGAATTGGAATTCCAAGTTAATGATTGGGTATTCTTGAAGGTATCTCCCATGAAGGGGGTGATGCGGTTTGGGAAGAAAGGGAAATTGAGCCTAAGGTATGTCGGGCCATATCGGATTGCTCAAAGGATAGGACAAGTGTCTTATAGGTACGAATTACCCCCTGAATTTGTCATTAGTGCACCCGGTGTTCCACGTGTCCATGTTGAAGAAAATGGTTCGAGATCCATCAGCCATCGTGCCAGTGGAGACTATTGAGGTTAATAAAGAATTATCGTATGAAGAGGTTCCGGTTGCTATTCTTGATAGACAAGTTCGTAGATCGAGGAACAAAGGAATTGCTTCAGTTAATGTATTGTGGCGAAGTCAGCACATTGAGGAAGCCACGTGGGAAGCGGAAGATGAGATGAAAGAAAAATATCCCCATTTGTTTAAATAAGTCTAGTAGTGTTCGTCAGAACTGTCATCTCTAAGCAAATTATATTTTATGTTCGGTTTTGTGCAAAAGCACCCCACCTTCCCTAATTGCCTTATTGTTGTAATTTCCCAATGTGTGCTAAAACTGAACCCGCTTTTCTATTTGGGTAGTGTGCAACCCTTGAGGTAAATGAAAGTTTTGTGGAACGTATGTGTTAGGCAAATGATTAATAGTAGTGTAGGTTGGTATTGAAATGAATATAGTATATTGAGGTGATTGGGTTGTATGGGACTCACTAAAACGACCAAGTTATGTGTAAAAATGTATATCATGTGCAAATTTGTGGTATAAGAAGAAAGAACTATGTGTAGTTAACAAGATGATTGGATATTTGCAAATTGTTGAGGTAACAACGTTGTGTGAGAGTTATTGGGTGATTAAAACTGTGTAATGGTGCTTGGAAATGCGTTTCTGGAGCTCTCTGACAAGTAGATAGGTCTAATTACAAAGGGAACTCGCGTGAAATTTTTCTGAAATAGTGGAGTTAGTGAAAATCTGGAAGTTGCATATCACACTTTCCAAACTCATTGATTTCCTAAACCCTCATTCTCGGATGAATGATTTTAAGGGGGGAAGATGTAAAGACCCGTAAAAATTTTCTCGTTTTAATATAATGCCCGAATGAGTGCCCGAGTTGTTTTTATTGTGGAAATTTTAAAACAGATCTAAATTGAGTAAAAATTACCCCGAGACTTAAAGAATAAAATTTTCCATAAAGTAGGTGTTATGCGACGCACTATGCTATCACATAACGTGCATGCGGACCGCATAATGTTTGCATACACGGGCAGATCACTGCCCCATTTGAGGTCAACTAGGCGGTCCAATATGCGATCGCATTTCAGTTCTGCGGACCGCATATCTGTCGCATTGTTGCCTTTGATTTTGGGAGGGAAATTATGCGACGCATTATGCGATCGCATAACGTGTATGCGGACCGCATAATGGTCGCATACCTGGGCAGTGTGTTTTGAATTTTAGCCCATCTTGAGGCCATTATGCGGTCGATTCTACGGACCACATGTCAAGAGTGCGATCGCATTCCTGGCCACATTCGTGTGTCGGGCCCTATTTTTCTAATTTTTAAAAACGGACCCCAGTTCATTAAAATACCCCTCCCCTTCATTTTTAACCATTTTTCTGATATATTAGAGAGAGGAAAGAGTGAGTTCTAGAGAGAGAAAGTGCCAACTTCATCAAATTGGTCTTCCTTCATCACTTAAGCTTGGAACTAATCAAGTAAGACACAAATTTCTTCACTCTAATAGGTAAGCTTCTACCTCATTAACCTTAATTTCCAGATTTTTCTTAAAATGAAACATGGGTAGGATAGTTCATAAATATGGAGTTAAGAATCTTGCATGCATGTACCCAATTTATCATAATCTAATAAAGGAAAATAGGTTGGAGTAACCTTTCACTAAAAAAGGGTATTTAATCTAAAGGAACATCTAGTGTTTGATAGAACGCTCAAATGAGTTCAATACATGTTCATGATTCCTAATTATAAGTTTAAATGTGCCGCATTGTGAATTAGATTGAAGATGCTAGAAGGTCCGGTGATTTGAGATAGAAAATAAGGAAAAATCCCGATTCGAGGTATGTATGGCTAACTTTATCCTTCGTAGAATCCTCTTGTTGGGTCCAAGTATACGGTATGAGTACCTTGTTTGAAAATATGTGAATTGATTGTTCAAATGTGTTGAGACGTAAGATTCTCTTCTCTGATCATCCTAGTTGATTGTTATACTGCCGTGCTACATGAGGTTGTGAAAGGTGTTTTGATATGCCTATCTTATTATGTGCAAAGTTCGTAAAAGCTCGAGGGTATCGATATGAAAGTATGTGTTAATAAATGAAACAATGATAATGTGCCCAAGTGTGGGAATGTATATGATGGCTAAAAATCGTGCGTGGTAAGTAATGAAGAAGGGTATTGTGAAATGATGTAAATGAGTTGAACGATTATGGCAACACCGTGTACATGAATTACAGCTTGGTGAGAATTATGGTGCCTTGGGCCCAAATAAATAAATTGTTGATATGGACTTGTGTTCCTTGAAATGATGATTCTTGTGACTTGATTGTTTGTGGTTGTTGTTATGAAATATGATTGTCCGGTGGGATCGGGTTGCATGTCACAACACGAACTAATAAGGATAATGAGTTGTGAGGTAATAAGGGTGGCCAAGGTAACAAGGGAGGCCGAGGTAATAAGGATGGAATGTGATCATTATCACTATTGAAATGAAAATCTATGAAACTTGATGGTGTGAGGTAATAAGGGTGGTCGAGGGAATAAGGCTGGCCGAGGAAATAAGGATGGAATGTGATCATTGTCACTACTGAAATGAAAATCGGGAAAACTCTTGAATATGGTGATGTTGAAAAGGGGAAAAAGAGAGATTGTGAAACTTGTTGATTTTGGTTGTTTCTTTCCAGGTACATTGATTGATTGGTTCTATTACTATCTCTTATTTTTGTATTGTTTGATTGTACTTGGGATAAAGATTGTTCATACATACTAGTACTATTCCAAAGTACTAACGCCCCTTTTGTCGGGGGCGCTACATCTTTTTATATGGATGTAGGTGGGTCCATAGCAGGTTGCTCAGCTCGCCGTTAGTGGTGCTTTATCCTCATCCTTTCTCAGCTGTACTGGTGAGCCCCACTTCCTCTCGGGGCCATGTGTACTTCATGCCATCTCCTTTTGAGTATATTATGTATTGCAAGGTATAGTTGGGGCCTTGTTGCCGACAAGTAGTATATAAGTCTTTTGTATTCGTAGAGGCTCCGTTGACACAATGTGGGGAATGTATATATGTATTTTGGGTAGTAAGCGTACGGTTTGGAATCGTGGTCCACGTTGTTAATGCTGCATGAAGTTTGTAAGCCTTTGGTATCATGTGTTGGTAACGATAAAAAGTAGAAATGAATTCAAGTCGTAAGTCTATGCTTAAGTTATAAAAAGGCTATTTCACTTGAATAATGTACATTGAAATCACGGGGTAACGCGTGGGATAGGAAAGGCAAATAAGGTTCGCTTGACTTGGGTCACCCGATTGAGTGCCGGTCGCGTCCCTCGATTTTTGGGCGGGACAAAAAGTATCAGATTTTACAAGTAAGATGATCCAAATTCTTATATAACGATATTGGGTCGGGTTATAAAAACCCCAAAATGAAGTCCCGAAACAGGATCTGCGGTCGCATATACGAACGCATAATTATTATGTAGTCCGCAAAATAGGTCGCATAATCGGCTCTCCAGAACTAATATTTTCTGCCTTAGTCTGCGACCAGTCTGCGGTTCGCATACTTATTTTGCGGTCGCATAATGCTCCGCAGAACCACCATCGGAAAGATCTCAAGGTTGGATATGGGATAAAAGTGCGGCCCGCGAAATAGTTCTGCGGTCGCATAATGGGCCGCAAAAATGACATCAAAACTGGCCCAAATGGCTGCCTCACTCTGCGGCCATTCTACGGCCAACAGAGTGATCCTGCGGCCGCATTGTGGGCTGCAGAAATGCCTTATTCTGCCAACATTTTTCTTTAACTCCTCGGTGTACTGTTTAACCCAAAAAGAATATCAATAATCTTTAACACATAAGCCTAACTCGGCACCACGAGATCCTAGGTTTTAGGTAAAATATTACAGCGCCTTATAATGAGGATATGACTTCATGACTTAGGCTCTTTTATTGTTTCAAGGCCCATCTCCTATTGTCTTCCCTTCCCTTTACTATAAACTTTGTCATCATGTTATATATTTATTTAGCATTATCACTCATATATCTAATCTTACTCACAATTCTTCATTTAATCTCTTCTTATTCTCCTGCTAATATTTTTGTATATCACCTTATTCTGAAACATTCAACAAAGCATTCTTCCTAGAGGCGAGAGTAATACTAAGGTAAATATTTATCCCTTCTAGGATTCAAAATTTCTGAGCATTCTAGTATTCATATCTGGTTGTACTATTCTATAGTGCACTATGTGGGTGTCGCACGAGGAGATCTTCTACCATATTTGTATTATAATCCGGAAATGTCAACTAACGTAAAAAATCCATCCATCATTTTGGGTTACTCTAACCCCAGATAGATCCTTATATCTAGTCCATCTCTTAAACAATATTTGTTACCTCCCATAGGGTATAACTGAGATGTGTGTGGCCAATTGTACATACCTCAATTACTTTTGAAGGTAACTAAAAATTCTTATATTTATTTTCCTGAATTGTAAATACTGATAATCTTCATTAACTAGGTACTTTGTATCCTTCTTCACATTGCTTCTTTTACTTGTTGAAACTTGTATCTCCCTTACGAATCTCTCGTTGCTTTTTACTATATAGGTATATAGATATTCATGACTTAGGGCTCCTTTTAAGAATCTTACACGTATTAGTACGCACATGATCTGCTAAAAATCATACATTTACTCATCATAAGCAGGATGCGAAATTGAGTTCCTCTGACTCAACTCTTCCACGGCTACATCTCTTACCAACTATTTTTCTAGATATAGCTATCGTTGTTTACGAATAAAATAGAATTCAGGAGTTTGAATACTTACAACTGAGCTCTACCCCACGATCTAGAGTAAGAAGAAAGAGTGACAGTCCTAAATGCCCTGTAGCCTCATGCTTATAAGTGTGGTGCACAATACACCCATAAACAAGACTCTACTAGACACGACTTGTAGACTCCCTATGACAGCACTGCTCTGATACCAATTTTATCATGACCTAAACTGCGGGTCGCGACGGGAACCCGGTGCCTTGCTCAATCGAGTACCAACATAACATATCTTTCTTATCATAACATCATGGGAAAATGGGCCCAAAGGGCCGTCATGACATAACCAGAATAAAACATGTACTTATTTTGAGAGAGCCTATTTATCGTTGCTCAGTATGGTAGACTGTGATATTACTTTGGACATGGACTGGTTCTCGCCCTATTATGCTATTGTTGATTGTCATGCCAAGATTGTGAAGTTTGCTATGCCAGGATTACCATGTTTACTGTTGAATCAGGCATTTTTCTCATCTGTTTTTTACCGACCAAGTTTGTCGATTTTGTGCGATCAGAAAAGGATATTTATTTAGTTGTGGATTTTAAACAACTAATTTAACAACATCTCGTTCATACGTTCTATTCCCTCAGTAAAACATGTATAATAAGTAAATAGCAGCTGGAAAATTATAAACGAATGATATGATTAACATACAGGGAAAATGATTAAATACTAACAAAGTGCTAGCAATTTAGTCTACAATGGAAAAGAAAAAATTGTTCTTGTACCAACAAGTATACAATATAATGCAGATAAAACAATTTTATTCTCTTTGTATTATATAGATATGCTCTTTTAGGTTATATATTTAAGCGCAACATTGAAAAGAAATAATTACTTATACGTTACAAAATAGCTCTTCAAGAGCCTTGAATCTGAGGGTTGATGTTGCTATAAAAACCTTTATTTCACTTTAATCTTCTATAAGTGCTCGATCCTTCGATAAAGAAATTCATATAAAGAATTGTGATTCAACAAACCGTTGCTCTTATATTCATATATAGCATGTTATATGCATGTATCCATGATCACAAAAGAATGCTGCAGAGAATTAAATGAGCTGAATCATTAATTAATAAGTGGTCTGGAAATATATCGCATAGGGTTAAAGTATTGAATTATCTAACGAAAATAGCAATAAACTACTTTTTTCCTCCTTCTGGTGTTATAGAGATGAAGAATGGGGTTCTACGGTCTCATTAGTTGATAACAAATTTCTCTACCCACGTGAAAATATTTCATATTTTGTTTCTCTTTATACTTGTTTTATTTTATATTTTTCTTTAATTTTATGAAAGAATTTGAAGCTATATCTTTTATATTTTATAATTGTATAAATTTTTCTTAATATCATGAACGTTCTAGACTATGGTTTAATGATAGTGTTAATATTATGTATTTCATATATTTAAGCTTCGATTGCTATTAGATTGTCACGCCCCAAAACTGAGGGACTAGACTGGCACCTAACCCGGTCAAGCGAACCTGGATTGCCTTTCCTACCCAACGCGTTCCCCCCCCCCCCCCCCGTATATACAGTACACTATATTCCATATGAAATAACAACTTAAGATTTAAGCGTGGATTTACAAAATTAAGTTCATTTCTCTTTTAGCATTTCAACAATTGATTCACAAAACATACATAATTCACACATGACTTTCCAGATACGGACCACGATTCCGAATAAGTATAGTTACTACCCAAAAATACATGTATACACACACATCATGTCTACGGAGCCTCTACGAATACTAGGAGTTTATACAATACTTTGCCGGCAACAAGGCCCCGCTATACCTTACAATACATAATAGACTCAAAAGAGATGGCATGAATTACATACGGCCCAGGGAGGACGTGGGGCTCACCAGTACTGCTGAAAGATGAAGAGGAGGCACCACTAACGACGACTAAGCTACCTGTTATGGACCCACCTACATCCATATAAAAGATGTAGCGCCTCCGACAAAAGGGACGGTTATGAGCAGGTTTAGTAGAGTCTCGCAGATCGGTACGGAGACGTTTGTACTTATCTTCGAGAGGCTACAGAACCCTTAGGAACAATCTCATTTTTCTTGAATTATGTCGTGCCATTTTATTGATTCTGTAAATCTAAACTTCTGTTGTTTCATTCTCTCACAGATTGTGAGGACTCGCGCCGCCAATCAGGGAAATCAACCACCAGCTAGACCAGTAAGAGGTCGAGGCCGTGTTGGAGGTAGAGGGCCAGCCTATACGGCAACTAGGGCAATATCAGTTGATCCCCCTACTACTCAGGATCAGGTTTCCACAGCAGATGCTCCAGCAGGACAAGCTCAGGCACCGGCAGTGCCTATTGTTATTCCAGGTCTTCAGGAGACCTTAGCTCAAATCTTGACGGTGTGTACCGCCATTGCTCAAGCAGTTGTCGCTACTTCTCTCAGGCTGGGGAGTTAGTCTGACTCTAGTTTCCTGGACACCTGAGCAGGCTACTAAAGGCTAGCAGACACCGGGGGCGATTCCACCCCAGCTGGTTGCTCCAATTCAGGACTTCGTGGTCCAAGCTACAACCTCCGACATTTGGTAGACTACAACCTCCGACATTTAGTGGTGCTGAGGGCGAGGATGCCCAGAGTTTTTTAGATAAGTTCCAGAGGATGCTGCGTACTACTGGGATTTTGGAGACCAGTGGGGTCTCATTTGCTACTTTTTAGTTCTCTGGTGTTGCCTTCACTTGGTGGGAGTCTTTTGAGAGGCGTAGGCCTATTGGTTCAGCACCCCTTACCTGGAAGCAGTTCTCCACTATCTTCTTGGAGAATTATGTACTCCAGTCTCACCAGGAGGAGCAGTGCAGGCATTTTGAGTAGCTGCATCAAGGGGAGCTATCACTGATGCAGTACGAGATGCGATTTTCGGAGTTGGCTCGTCATGCCACCGAGTTGGTCCCTACTGATAGGGAGAGGATTAGGAGGTTTATAGATGGCCGTACTTATCAGGTCCGCATTTTCATTACCCGGGAGAGAGTATCAAATGCTACATTCGAGCAGGTTGTTGATATTGCTCGAGATATTGAGTTGGTTCGCCGCGAGGAGTGGGTAGAGAGGGAGGCCAAGAGGCCTCGTGGATCGGGTGGTTCTAGTGGTGCTCCTTCCAGGGGCAGTTTCAGCACGACAGGGGTCGTTCATTCACGCCTCCTCGGTCAGGCTGCCAGCCTATAGTGGTGCATCTTCGGGGCATGGTACCCTTAGTTTTCAACCATTCCATTCTGAATTCGGTGCCCTTCCAGCCAAAAGTACAACTCGAGCACCATCAGCTCAGAGTTCTTCTATGCATGGTTCATCTAGTGGCCATTCTGGTGCCAGGGGTTTATTCCAGTCCCAGTCTCCAGCACTAGGGAATTGTTATGAGTGTGGAGAGTTTGGGCATATGAAGATTCAGTGTCCTCATCTTCTTGGAGGTCCATCTCAACTAAGGGCCAGCATTCAACTTCAGCTCCAGTTACTTCACCACCCACCCAGGCAGCCAGGGGTGGTAGTCAGTCAGCTAGGGGCCGCCCTAGAGGTGGAGGTCGAGTAGGTGGAGGTCAGCCACGTATGTATGCCTTTCCATCCAGGCCAGATGCTATGGCCTCCGATGTAGTGATCGCAGGTATTTTCTCAGATCTGTTGCCGAGATGCTTTGGCTTTATTTGACCCTGGTTTTACGTATTCCTATGTTTCTTCATATTTTGCTCATTTTCTGGATATGCCTCGTGAGTATTTAGTTACATCTGTTCATGTGTCGACTCCGGTGGGTGATACTGTTATTGTGGACCGTGTGTATCTGTCGTGTGGGATATCTTTTGGGGCTCTGGAGACCCGATTGGACCTACCATTACTCAGCATTGTCGATTTTGATGTGATATTGGGCATGGACTGGTTATCTCTGTGTCTTGTCGTTCTTGACTGTCATGCTAAGACTGTGACCTTAGCTATGCCCGGATGTCCGAGGGTTGAGTGGAGAGGTTCTTCTGATTATGTACCTAGCAGGATGATTTCCTACCTGAAGGGTCAACGTATGGCTGAGAAGGGGTGTTTATCATATCTGGCTTTTGTGAGGGATGTCAGTGGTGAGACTTTCTCTATTGATTCGGTTCCTGTGGTCCGTGACTTTATGGATGTGTTTCCTGTAGACCTGTCAGGCATGCCACCTGACAGGGACATTGATTTCGGTATTGACCTGGTGCCAGGCACTCAACCTATTTCTATTCCACCTTATTGTATGGCACCAGCACAGCTAAAGGAATTAAAGGAGCAGCTTCAGGAACTTCTAGATAAGGGATTCATTCAGCCTAGTGTGTCACCTTGGGGTGCACCAGTGTTGTTTGTAAAGAAGAAAGATGGTTCTATGCGTATGTGTATTGATTATCGGCAACTGAACAGAGTTACGGTGAAGAACCGGTATCCCTTGCCTCATATAGATGACTTGTTTGATCAGTGTTAGGGTGCCAGAGTATTTTCTAAGATTGACTTGCATTCCGGCTATCATCAGTAGAAGATTTGGGAGCCAAACATTTCGAAAACTGCTTTCATGACTAGATATGGTCATTACGAGTTTATGGTTATATCATTCGGGCTAACCAATGCCCGAGCAGCCTTTATGCACTTGATGGACTGTGTATTCTGGCCTTATCTAGATTCTTTCGTCATCGTGTTCATTTATGACATCTTGGTTTATTTTCCGATCTCGGGAAGATCACGAGCAACATTTAAGAGTTGTGCTTTAGACCTTGAGAGAGAAGAGATTGTATTCAAATTTTTGAAGTGTGAGTTTTGGCTTGATGCAGTAGCATTCGTGGGGCACGTGGTGTCCAATGAGGGTATTTAGGTTGATCCAAAGAAGGTAGAGGAGGTGCAGAGTTGGCCTAGACCATCATCAGCTACTAAGATTCGCAGTTTCCTTGGTTTGGCAGGGTACTACCGTTGTTTCGTAGAGGGATTTTCATCTATTGCAGCACTTATGACCAGACTAACCCAGAAGGGTGCTCATTTCAGGTGGATTGAGGAGGGTGAGGGGAGTTTTCAGAAGCTCAAGTCAGCTTTGAGTACATCTCCGGTATTGATTTTTCCTACGGGTTCAGGTTCTTATACAGTTTACTATGATGCATCGAGAGTTGGCCTTGGAGCAGTTTTGGTGCAGGACGGTAGGGGGATTGCCTACGCATCCACACAGTTGAAGGTGCACGAGAAGAATTATCCAGTGGACAATCTTGAGCTAGCAGCTATTGTTCACGCCTTGAAGATTTGGCGTCATTATTTGTATGGAGTGCATTGTGAGATTTTAACTGATCACTGTAGTTTGCAGCATCTGCTTAAGCAAAAGGATTTGAATTTGCGTCAGAGAAGATGGTTGGAGCTTCTCAAGGATTATGACCTCAATATCTTATATCATCCGGGGAAGGCCAATGTAGTGGCTGATGCCCTAAGTCGCAGAGCGGAGAGTTTTGGGGAGTTTAGCCTAACTTTCAGTAGAAAAGCGACCTTTCGTACTTGATGTTCGGGCGTTAGCATGTCAGTTGGTGAGATTGGATCTATCAGAGCCTCCGCGGGTATTGTCTTGTGTAGCCTCCATGTCTTCTCTTTATGATCAGATTAGAGCATGCCAGTATGATGATCCACATCTGCTTGTTCTTCAAGATAGGGTCCGTCTTGGTAATGCCAGGGATATGGTTATTGGTGATGATGGGGTCATGAGGATGCAGGGCCGGATTTGCGTGCCCAATGTAGACGGGTTTCGAGATTTGATTCTAGCTGTGGCCCATAGTTCACGGTATTCCATCCATCTGGGTGCCGCGAAGATGTATCAGGATCTGAGACAACATGATTGGTGGAGGCGGATGAAGAGAAATACTGTTGAGTTTGTGGCTCGGTGTCTCAACTGTCAGCAGGTCAAGCATGAGCACCAGAGGCCAAGTGGACTGCTTCAGAGATTTGATATTCCAGAGTAGAAGTGGGAGCGGATCACCATGGACTTTGTAGTTGGGCTCCCACGGACTTCGAGGAGATTTGATGCTATATGTGTTATTGTGGATCGGATGACCAAGTCCGCGCACTTCATTCCTGTTGGTACTACTTATTCTTCGGAGAGGTTAGCTAGGATCTATATCAGGGAGATTGTTTGATTGCATGGGGTTCCAGTTTCTATCATTTTTGACAGAGGTACTTAGCTCACATCTCAGTTTTGGAGAGCCGTACAGAGAGAGTTGGGTACTCAAGTCGAGTTGAGCACTGCATTTCATCCTCATACCTACGGGCAGTCGGAGCGTACTATTCAAATTTTGGAGGATATGTTGTGTGCATGTCTCATTGACTTTAGGGGTTCATGGGATCAGTTTCTGCCACTCGCAGAGTTTTCATATAATAATAGTTATCAGTCAAGTATACAGATGGATCCGTATGAGGCTTTATATGGTAGGAGATGCATATCTCGGTTTGGTTGGTTTGACCTAGGCGAGGCTATGCTATTGGGCACAGACCTGGTTCAGGATGCGTTGGGTAAGGTGAAGTTGATTCAGGAGCAACTTCACATGGCGCAATCTAGGCAGAAGAGTTATGCGTACCTGAAGGTCCGAGATGTGTCTTTCATGGTTGGGGAGAAGGTACTGCTGAAGGTGTCACCCATGAAGGGTGTTATGAGATTCGGGAAGAGGGGAAATCTGAGTCCCCGATTTATTGGGCCTTTTGAGGTGCTTCAGAGGGTTGGGGAGGTGGCTTATAGACTTGCCTTGCCTCCCAGCTTATCGATTATTCATCCGGTGTTCCATGTTTCGATGCTCTAGAAGTATGTTGGCGACCCGTCTCATGTTTTGGACTTCAGCACAGTTCAGCTCAAGGGTGATATGTCCTATGAGGTAGAGCCAGTGGCTATTTTGGGTCGTCATGTCAGAAAGCTGAGGTCTAAGGATATAGCTTCAGTGAAAGTTGAATGGAGAAGACATTCGGTGGAGGATGCCACCTGGGAGACCAAGCGGGAGATGCGGGACATATATCCCCACTTATTTGAGACTCCAGGTATGTTTCTAGACTCGTTCGAGGGCGAACATTTGTTTAAGAGGGGGAGGATGTAATGACCCAGCCGGTCGTTTTATGAGATTAGCCCCGTTTTCCCATTTCTGCTTTATCATATATTTCTTAGAGTGTTTATGTTGTGTTGGGTCGAATGGTTTGGGTTCGGAGTGGTCGTGGTGAGAACAGAGGCACTTAGTCTCTTAAAGTAGCCTAATAGTTGAAAAGTCAAAGTAAGAGTTGACTTATTGGTAAACTACCTTGGAATGCGGATTTTATGGTTCTGGTAGCTTCTTTAGGTGATTTGGGACGTAAGAGTGTGTTCGGAATGAAGTTTTGATGTTCGGTATAGAATTAGTCTTGAATTGGCGAAAGTTAGTTTTTGGCGATTTCCGGTTGGCAGTGAAAAATAGGCTATAGGGGTCGGAATGGAATTCCGACAGTTGGAGCAGGTTTGTAATGTCATTTTGGATATGTGTGCAAAATTTCAGGTCAGTCGGGCTTGTTTGGTTGGTTTCGGCATCATTAGCGATATTTAGAAGTTTTAAAGTTCATAGGCTTGACTTTGATGTATTTTTGTGTTTTCGTGTTATTTTTGGTGTTTCGAAGGCTTGAATAAGTTTGAATGATGTTGTGAGGTGAGCTGGTATGTTTGGTTGGGGCCCCGAGGGGCTCGGAATTGATTTCAGATGGTTGGCGGAGGTTTGAACTTAGGAATTTGCAGCAAATAGTTGCTTGTGTTAAGCTGCTGGCGTGGCCGCACCTGCGGATGGGCAGCCGCAGGCGCGTCACCGCAGGTGCGTCTCTGCATGTGCGAAGGTCCAGGCGCAGGTGCGAAAAGAGGCTAGGCGGGAGGAGTCCGCAGGTGCAAAGAATTGGCCGCACCTACGAAGCCGCAGGTGCGGAAAAGGGACCGCATGTGCGTGAATTAGACTGTAAGTGGGTTGTCGCAGGTGCGCACCTGGAACCATAGGTGCGTGGAAAGGTCCACAGGTGCGGATTAACTGGGTAGAACAGTATAAAATGGTGCCTCCGCAAAATTTTGGTTATTCTTCCATTGTTGCATGCAGGTGGAGCTTATTTGATAAAAAATTGAAGAACGTCTTCGAGGGTCTTCAGTGGAGGTAAGTTCCCGGACTATATAATGCGTTTCTATGCTATTTTGTTTCGGATTACGCTTGTAATTTGAAGAATTAAAGTGGGAAAATTTGGGGAAAATGGGGAGGAAGATTGGAAATTCTTTTGGTAGTTTGAGTGGGAAATTGTGGTCTGATTTTAGTGTTCTTGGTATGTATAGAATCGTGAGAGGATGAGGATTCTAGTGATGTAAATTTTATTGGATATGTGGGCCCGGGGATCAAGTTTTGCCGAATTTCGAGAATTGTGTTAAAATTTGTATCTTTCGATTAGGTTTTGTTCCGTTAGCGTATATTGATGATGCGAATCTGGTTTTGGTTAGATTCGGAGCTTTTGGGAGCCGATTCAAGGGGCAAGCGCATCGCGAAGTAGCTTTTGGGCTGTACTTCTAAGAATATAATCATCTGTGAAAGTTGCATGTTTGGTTGTTTCATTGTATCATATGGATCGTGCCAAAAGGAAAGAAGGAATAGCCTTAACATACCTCAAGTCGTCAATGAAACTCAACAAAAGGTTATGAAAACTAGTTCGCCAATCCTATAAAAAATAAATACATATAAAAATTAGATGGCGCTAGTATATCACATATCTGAAACGAAAACTCGATTCTAAAATAAAATGGGCAGCATTTTCAATGATTTTACTACTACCTCAAGCCCACTATAGGCGAGACAACAACACAATACAACGAACAACTCGAAAATAACCTTCTACAATTCAGGACCTTTAATCCAAAAAAAAACTCAAATATACCATAACACACTCAATCAACAAGTTATCAATTAGCTTGAAATTTCAACAACGAGCGACCAGCTCAGTATCCTACCATATGTGGAATTTCTTCACGCCCATTATTCCTTCCAAACCCAATAAATCGTCAACACAATAGGCCAACACGAGTTGACTTTAAAACAATCAACTAAAAGTTAAAAAATTTAACTCACAACTTTCGATTGCCGACCAGCGAGTTGTAACTATTCAAAAATAAAATTATCAACCTTCCTTGATATTTAAAGCTTAAATACAGAAATTATGTATTTTCATAACCATGAAGTACCTTCCAAAACTCAAACTACAAAGAAAAAGTTAGGTGGTATGATGATACTTATGTCATAAGGATCATTCTAGTGTTGTCACTTCTTGATTTTGTGAAAGGGATGTTGATCTTGCTTGAAATTTCTTGGACCAGTTCTTGGAGAGCTTTAGAGTGTTTTGGTATAATTAATCTCTGTATTTTTTACGAGATATAAGGGGATAAGACTACTTATAAGCCCACCGCCTTAATTCTCCAAGCAAGTGGGTAACCTGCCTGCTTGGCAGCTTGAGCAATGCAACTTCGGACATTTGTATAGTTTTACTCCGATATCATATTGACAAATGGTTTTCAGCGTTAGAAACTATAAACATGGGTCTTTAATTCCATATAAAGATCTCCCTATAAATCTCAATATATTTGGAGAAAACTGTGTCGCAGCCTGGCCTATAAACCTGCCAGTTTCACCGAAGTGCGGCAACGTGACTTGGCGACCATACTTTAAAAATTCATATTTCTCTACCCTGATGTCGTATGAATAAATGTTTTGGACCATTGGAAACTAGTTCAAAGACATTCTCTTTGGTATATAATATGCCCCGGAAATACCTCGTATAACACATAAAATGTATTGTTCAAAACGCTTCATTACAAGGCAAATCCTTAGTCGCTTTTGCTGCAACTTAAATACTATCTTTCCCAAACTTTATATTTCATATACAAAAATCATATATAGTCATATAATGACTTTTAAATCATGATTAGAAAGTCTCATATTCATCTTAACTAAATTAATACTTCGGTAAACCTTTCTTATCCTTGTAGAAGGATATCATCCTTTCTGAGTTTACATTGGATAATCCTATGATGACACTGACGTTTGAAGTACGGGGTGTACCAACATTAAAACACTTTATATGATTTCAAAAAATATCTCATTTTCGAGCTTACATCAATTGACTTACAGCGTACATTCATGTACAAAAACATGGGGTGTAACACCTCACTCCTATTTATTAAATCGGGAATCGGGCCGGCTTATGTGTCCGGTTTCACCCGTATACAGATAGTCTCCTAGTTTCTCGGTGAGTAAGTTTTACGGAAACGAGGAGGAACGACATGATTTCTTTGATCTCCTCTTCAACACGCTGCGACAAAAAATGATAAAGAAACTGAAAGTTACCACCAATTGCGTCATGATGACGTGTAGGTCGTGCCTAAATTTCGAAATGACGTCAAGACCTTATAAATACCCCTTCATATGCTCATTTTTTACTTTTGATCAAGCTTCTACCATTGATCATTTATGTTGTTACTGTCTTCTTTCATCCGTCAATATTTTTATCTTCGTTCTTCAAGTTACAAACTTTCTTTTATCCCTCACTTAAGCCAGTGTGCTTGTTTTTATTACGAAGTTTTCACCCGTAATCTCCCCTTTCTCCACTGACGAACCGGTAGTCGAGCCCTGCTTGAAATTTTTTTTCCCCGATGGGTGTTCTGCCAGTGATAACTTCAAGATTGAAAAACCTTTTTTGGTTCAAGGCCAATGCGAGGCGGTGTCACGATACATCTTCTCTGTTACCGAGGCCACTGTTGTTGTAGTTCGAAAGGACTGCGCCTGGGCGGATAAGTATGTGGTGATTCCCGGTCCTGATGACCATATCCCTACACATTTTGAGGGATACCTTAGTGATAACACTTATCCCTTTACATTACGCCCAGTGGACCCGTCCATCTTGCAATTTTGCAGGGTGTATAAAGTATGCCTCAGCCAAATCCACCTATCGCTGCGGTGGATTTTAAACAACTAGTTTAACAACATCTCGTTCATATTTTCTATTCTCTAAAACATGTATAATAAGTAAATAGGAGCTGAAAAATTATAAAAGAATGATATGATTTTAACATACAGGGAAAATGATTAAATACTAACAAAGTGCTAACAATTTAGTCTACAACGGAAAAGAAAAAAAATTGTTCTTGTACCAACAAGTATACAATATTATGCGGATAGTACAGTTTTAATTCTCTTTGTACTATCTAGATATGCTCTTTTAAGTTATATATTTAAGCACAATATGGAAAAGGTATAATTACTTACATGTTACAAAACATCTCGTCAAGAGCCTTTTTGAGGGTTGATGTTGCTATAAAAATCTTAATTACACTTTAATCTGCTATAAGTGCTCGATCCTTCGATAAATAAATTCATATAAAGAATTGCGATTAAACAAAAGTTTTCTCTTATATTCATATATAGCATATTATATGCATGTATCCACGATCACAAAAGAAAGTTGCAGAGAATTAAATGAGTTGAATCATCAATTAATAATTTGTCTGGAAATATATCGCATAGGGTTAAAGTATTAAATTATCTAATGAAAAAAGCAATAAACTGCTTTTTTCCTCCTTCTGGTGTTATAGAGATGAAGAATGTGATTCTAGGGTCTTATTAGTTGTCAACAAAATTTCTGCACCCACGTGAAAATATTCCTATTTTGTTTCTCCTTATACTTGTTTTATTTTATTTTTCTTTAATTTATGAAAGTATTTGAAGCTGCATCTTTTATATTTTATAATTGAATAAATTTTTCTTATAATCCTGAACGTTCTAGGCTATGGCTTGGTGATGGTGTTAATAATTTTTTGTATATTATATATTTAAGCTCCGATTGCTATTAGATATTTTTCTTCTCATTTCTTCTTTCTTCATAAATCTGATTTAGAACAAAATCATATCCATGTGATATTATTCAAAAAGAAAAGACTTTTACATAATATATTTCAGGATTGAGAATGGTAATTCCAATCTAAATTATATCAAATTCCTCTATGACCCGATCTTTGGCTTGACTTTTACATTACCGTGTTCATCTGGGCAAAGCCACACACGATTGCAACACACGTCCTGTGTAACAATACAATCTACTGTAAGTACAATGCCAGTAACATTTGGATTTGTGATTTCTACAATGGATTTAGCTTTCATGATCTCAACTCCTATCAACTCCGACCACTCGTATTGAGTTGAATCCCAGGTTGTTTGCACTGATTGCCAACACATGTGCATGGCTCACAAGGAGGGTATGGAGTTTTTGATTGTATTATAACCATGAAGTGAGAAACAAATAGAAAGCAAGAAGAAAAGGGGCTATATTTCTCTCTATGTTTAGGTTGTTTGTGATGCTATGATAATGGAGGAACTTCACCTTTTATATGTCCATGAAACAATGGTGAGCGAATTGTAGCAATTACATTATGATTAACTATGATATAATCAAATTTTTGTCAATATACTATTAAAATACATTCAGAGATATTATAATATATTTATGTGTATTCTATAATAGGATCTACACTAAAGGTAGACCATTTATTTTGTTTTAGTGTAGGAATAATAATATTAGATTTACTTACCTTTAGTTTAGGATGTATGAGGAAAGTAGCATATTTTCCCTTTTTTATGAATATTGTTTTTCTATTTGTTTAGTATTAAAAAAAATTAAATTTACTTGCTCTTTGGAAATAATTTTGTTTTATTTCCTTTAGTTACCTTTATTTAGTAATGGACTATTCTACTTTAGATCAACACAATAAACCATTTGTGGTAGCCACATTTGCGATGGATATGTCGTAGTGCGAAGGTGGGATGGGAGTGGTAGGCTTCACATTTGCATATATCATATTTGTGATGTGTTAGTTGCATTTGTGACATTTCATGGGCTAGTCAGCCTCCACATTTGCAAGCCAAGTGTCGCATTTGTGAACCCAAGGTAGCAAATGCGACTTCTACATATGAGCATATATTTGAGATTTCAAAACGTAGTCCTCATTTATCACAATTCTAACCCTAGACTTAGTGGGAGGTGATTTTAGCAAACGCCTATTAAACTCAGAGCATGTCATAAATGTGACCCTAGCTTCGCATTTGAGAAGTATGCCCCTTCTACAAAAGCGATCAATTGATCACGAATGCGGTCGTCCCTGTCCAGGATCCCTAATCGCCAATGCGATCCAAAGTTCGCAAATGGGAATGTTGTACCCCCCAGCCCACCTCAAAAATGCGATACCGATCTTGAAAATGTTAGGTCCGTAAATAAAAAAAAAAGGATCTCACATGTGCGAGACCTACAACATCTGCCCAGCACCAGAAACAATGAAACATGACCAAACAATCAAAAATAAGTCAGAAACTCGTTCTTGCCCTTGGGCTCAACACCACATATCCACACAAGTCTAAAAATATCATAAAAACTTTCTCGGGTGGTCAAACACATAAATAACATCTAGTACAACGAATATGACATAAAAATATATAAGATTCACAAAGAAGTTCAAGAATTGCTAAAATTACAACCAAGCGTCTGTTCCAACCAACCAACTTGGAATGAAACCAAACTTTTCACACAAGTGTCAAATAATGAAAAGGGCATATTCCAAGTCCCTAAACCAAGATCCCAACCCGATAGCCATAAAGTCAACCTACATTCAAACTTAGGATATTTCTAAACCTTGAAATTTCCAACTTTCGGCAAAACAAGACCAATAAACATACATCCCTATAAAATTTTGAGCATATGCCTAAGTCTAAAATGATCATACAAACTTACTAGAACCATCGAAATACCTTTCCAAGGTCTCTTACTGGAAACATCAAAACACCTTTTCGGGGCAGCCACCATCCATGTATTGAGTACTTGGAGGCATTATCTCTACAATGTGCCTTGTGAGGTATTTACAGACCATCATAACCTTCAGCACATTATATTTGAGGCAGCTGATGTGGTTGGGCTGTTAAATACTATGATACTACCATTTTATATCACACCGGGAAAGCCAATGTGGTGTCTGATGCCTTTAGTAGAAAGGCGGTGAGTATGGGTAGCCTTGTATATATTCCTGCTATTGAGAAACCACTTCTATCAGATGTTTAGGCCTTGTCCAATAATTTTGTGTGGACAGATGTTCGGAGCCTAGTCGGCTTCAAACTTTCCTGGTTTCTCTGTCTTCTTTATATGATCGCGTCAGAGAAATTCAATATGACGACCCTCATTTGCTCGTTCTGAAGGACATAGTTCAGCACGGTGATGCCAAACAGGTTTCTACTGTAGATGATGGGGTTTTGTGAGTTATTTATAGACCATCAGAGACTTCAGCACTTGCTCGTGAAAAAGATCTAAATTTGAGGCAGTGGAGGTGGTTGGGCTGTTAAAAGACTATGATATTACCATTTTATATCATCCCGAGAATGCTAATGTGGTGTCTGATGCCTTTAGTAGAAATGTGGTGAGTATGTGTAGCCTTGCATATATTCCTGATGTTGAGAGACCACTTGTATCAGATGTTTAGGCCTTGTCCAATAATTTTGCAAGGACAGATGCTCGGGGTCTAGTCGGGTTCTACCTTTCATGGTTTCTCTGTCTTCCTTATATCATCATGTTAGAGAGATTCAATATGACGACCCCCATTTGCTCGTTCTTAAGGACACAGTTCATCACGGTGATGCCAAGGAGGTTTCTATTGGAGATGATGGGGTTTTGCAGCTGTAGGTTCGGATTTTTGTGCCTTATTTAGATGGGTTACATTAGTTGATTCTTGAGGAGGCCTATAGTTCCCGGTATTCCATTCATCCATATGCTGAAAAGATGTGTCATGACTCGAGGTAGCACTATTGGTGGAGGAGAATAAAGAAGGATATAGTGGAGTTTGTAGCTCGATGCTTGAACTGTCAGAAGGTGAAGTACGAGAATCAGAGGCGGTGCGGTTTGCTTCAAAGCTTAAGATCCCTTAGTGGAAAAGAGAGCGTATCACCGTGGACTTCGTAGTTGGTCTCCCATGGGCTTTGAAGAAGTTTGATGCTATTTGGGAAAATGTGGACTGGTTTACTGAGTCTTCTCATTTTATTCCAGTTGGGATTACCTATTATTCAGAGCGGTTGGCTAAGGTCAATATCTGCAAGATTGTTCACCTTCACAGTGTGCTAGTTTCCATTATTTTAAATTGGGGCATGTAGTTCACATTGAAATTATGGAGCGTAGTGCACTGAGAGTTAAAACACATTTGTTGAATTGAGTACAACGATCAACCCTTAGATGGACAGATGGACAGAAGGACCGAGCGCACCATTCAAATATTGGAGGATATTCTAGCGCTTATGTCATGGATTTTGGGGGTTCTTGGGATCATTTTCTACCACTTGCAAAGTCTTCCTACAACAATAACTACCAATCAATCATTCAGATGGCTCTGTACCAAGAGTTGTATGGGAAGCGATGTTGATCTCCAGTTGGCTGGTTTTAGCCGGGTGAGGCTAGGCTATTGGGTACTAACATGAATTAGGATACTTTGGACAAGGTTAAGTTGAATTAGGACTGTCTTTACACGACCCAATCTAGACAGAACAATTATGCTGATCGGTAAAATCGTGATATTTCCTACATGGTGGGCGAGAAGTTATTTCTTAGATTTTCACCCATGAAGGCTATAATGAGGTTCGTCCAGAAGGGAAAGTTGAGCCCTTGGTATATTTGGCCTTTCGAGGTTCTTGAGAGGATTTGAGAGGTGGCTTACAAGCTCGCATTGCCACCTATGCTATCAAGTGTTCACCTAGTATTTCATGTTTCCATGCCCCTTAAAGTATTTTGATGATCCATCTCAAGTTTTGGAATTCAACACGATTCAGTTAGATCGAGATTTGAATAATAATGTGGAGTTGTTGGCCATTTTGGAGAAACAAAATAACAAAGTTTCTTGAAGATCACAAAATAAAAAGGATCTTGTTGACACCGTATCATCCTAATGGAAACGGACAGGCATAATCGACAAACAAGACCATCATTTTGAATCTGAAGAAAATATTGAACGACGCTAAGGAGAAATGGAGAGAAATTCTACCCGAAGTCCTTTGTGAATATCGAACAACGTCAAAATCTAGTACGGGGGCAACACCGTTCTCCTTAGTATATGGCGTCGAAGCCTTGATCCCGGTCGAAGTCGGGGAACACCATAACCAGGTTTCGATACATAACGGAAGATTTGAATCACGAGGCTATTAGTACGAGCCTCGAATTTCTACATGAAAAACAGGAAGCCTCCCTCATTCGAATGGCCGCGCAAAAACAACGCATCGAAAGGTATTATAATCGAAGGACCAACCTTCGCCACTTCAGAATCGGGGACTTAGTTCTGAGAAAAGTCACCATCAATACTCGAGACCCTAACAAAGGAAAGCTCGGCCCAAATTAGGAAGCACCGTATCAAGTCCTCGATATTTTTAGAAAGGGATCCTACAAGCTTGGCACGATAAACGGCGAGAAACTACCAAATAATTGGAACATCTCACTCCTCAAACGATATTATTGTTAAGGTATGACCTTCTCTTTTTTCATTTACGTTTCACACTAACTTGTTTTTCAGGTGTTCGAGCAAAAGCATCGAGGTTCTCTTCAAGCAAGAAGATATCAGATCTTAAGGCACGCATTGCACTATTTTTCCCTTCGATCGGTTTTTATCCCAAATGGGTTTTTCCGGCAAGGTTTTGAACGAGGCAATCATTGTTCGTGCTAAATTATAGTATCCATCCGAGGTTTCTTTACAATCAACCTCGAATATTGGGGGGCATCACCCTCGGATGTTATATTTTCAAGAAAAATACTTTATGTCAACAGGGTCTCGATAGGAAAACTTTGTAAAGGACCAAACGGTAGAATGAACCGTATCCGTATAAATTACTAGAGCCCTAATGGCGAAACATGTACACATGTATGAACTATTGAAAAAGTGCTTTTCCATACCAAATGTCCTGTGCCTTAGTGAAATTTCTACTTAACAAGTTCCATACTTATGATTTCTTGTGAAAACTGGCTCAAGGGCCAAGTTCAATGATGATAGGCTATAATTACATATTTTAGTCGCTTATTACACTTTAGTTTACTGCACTTTAATTGAGTTTGAGTTTTAATCGCTAGTGTTTTGCACTAACTGTGTGTCTTATGCCTTGTAGGAGTGATTCCAAGCTATATAGATGTTATGGAATGAATTTAAGTGATTTAGAGATTTTAAGTCTGAGTAAAAGCTCAAGGAATTAAGCCGGGATTGTGTTCTGGGGTCAAATTTGATAGTTGAGAACAAACGAAGACTCGAGGAGGCATATTATGCACTGTCTAGTAAAGTGAACATAACTGTTTTATCCGAACTCCATTTGGTCTATATAATATATGCTTGGAAAGATAACTCAAAGGTATACAACTTTAATGTTTTACTTTTTTCCTAATTCCAAACGGAACAGGGTTAAAAGCGCGATCGAAACTGCGACTTTGGACCTGACGCGGACTGGGACAGAATAAAACCCCACTAGCGCAACCTCTAGCGCGAGATTAGTGCGGCCGCGCTAGTGGCGGCCTGAAAACTTGTACTTTTTCGCGTAGGAGAAGGTATAACTATTTGGGCCCGACCCTACTTAGTATATATACATGGGAGAATGTTATTTTTGGGAGATTAGACATATTTTGGACACAAATTCGACCTAAAGTGACAAGGAGAGCAATTGGGCATCAATCCACATCTCCTTCTCTTGTGATTTTTATAATTGTTCATGAATTCTTTTGTAGTTTTCATTATTTTTATGAGTAGCTAACTTTTCTAATATAAGGTTTTGGTGGAACCCGTTGGGGAATGACGTTATTGTGATATTAATATTGTTTTGATTGGTTGTTAATCTCTATTTGTTCAACTATATTCTTGTTGTAGTTCATTGAAAGGATCCTCAATTAGCTCTGCCTATTTATTATGTATCTAATTGAGAGAGAGTTCATATTTAGGTAGTTGTTTGAACAACATTACTCCCGAAGTATAGGCGAGAGTCATAACCGAGGCNTTTATGGTAGCTGGAGTGTTCATGATTGATAGAGACAACTAAATCAAAACTATAGGAAGTATACAAGAAGGAAGTTCACCAGCGGGGGAAACCATAACCTTAGACCTTTATCGCATCTGTTTACACCTCAATATTAGTTGTCTTTTAGTTTATTTAATTTCATTCAACTGTAGTAATGAAAATACCGAAAAGTGATATTCAGAACCTTTGGGAAATTGATTATTATGAATCGAGTAGTCTAACAATAATAATTCATAGGTTAGTTCCCTGTGGGATTCGACTCTGGGCTAAATACTCAGATTATATTTGCAACGCCCGCTTAATCTTTTTATAAGACATATTTGAGCGTAATCATGCAACGATACTTCGAACGATTAACCCCATACTCGGGGAATGCCGTCAAAAATTAACATGTTAGAACTATCAAACTTCGAGACCATAAGACCTCAAAGAGGCAAACCTCGATTTTATAGTCCAAGACCACCATACTCGGGGACTGACACTTTGAATAATTTCAAAGTATTATTGGGAAAATAAGCCCAAGAGGCAGACCCAAAGGCTACGGCCAAACTAACACGGCTCGGAGACGTCTGAATTCCGCAATAAAAATAAGCCTTCGAACTCTTCTGAAAACCGGTTAAAAAAAGCTACCCTCGTCAAAGTAATCAAAGGGCTTCGATACTATCAGCCCTCGAAAAAACTTAAGAGGTATCGAACTGTTCAGATAAAGTTGTGCTAAGGCATAAAAAATAAAAAAAGGTTTAAATAAATATTAAACCCTCAAAAAATCCAACGGGTAAAAACTTTGTGCTAAGGCATAACAAATCCCTATATGTTAAAGTTTTTTAAGCCGAAAAGGGGAAAAAGCATTTTTCTGAGGCAATATTGGCCCGATTCAAGAAGGGCCATTATATTTTTGAGTTCGAGAATCCCTTCTCACTCAATTCAAACCTAAGGGTTTTACTACTTTGAGTTCGAGCAAGAACTCACTCGACTACAGTTCGAGAATCCATTCTCATTTAATTCAAACCTAAGGGTTCTACTACTCCGAGTTCGAGTAAGAACTCGCTCGACTACTAAGGTATTATTAGTTTGGCTTCGGCCAAGTAGCCCAAAATTCGAAGTCTTAAACATATTATTCACAAGGCATAAAGTATATCAAAATTTTACAAGGCACAAAGAAAATTGAAATTATCACAAGGAAAAAATTGAGACGGAGTAAACAAAAAGAAATATTCTTATATATATTTGAACAAAGGTATTAATAAAGGACCGGTCGGGGTCCTACGCAAAGAAAATAAAAGAAAAATACAAGTGCCCTAGCTATGCTCAAGGGTGACTCCCTCCTCGGGGGCATCTTCTTACTCGGTCCCCTCATCATTATCAGACTCGCTCTTGCTGCCTTCATCGTCATCATCATCATCGGAAGAGGCCAGTAGCCTGGCATCGGCTTCATGCACCTTTTCCTGAGCTATCTCCTCATAATGGTTAAAGCCTCGGGCATGAATCTCCTCGAGGGTCTCTCTCCGAGATTGGCATTTTTCTATCTCGGCAGTCCAATGAGCTCGATCGGAAGCCTCCCTCAGTTGTGCTTGAGCAGCCTCGGCATCAGCTAGATATATGGCCACCGATTTATCGGCCTTTGCTTTTTCAGCCTCAGCTTGGGCCTTTGCAAGTTCATCTTCAAGATCTTAGACCCTCTTATCCTGAACCGAGTATTGTCCTTTGCACTTCGAAGTTAGACTTCAACCGATGAAAACTGAGCCAAGTCAGTCTCCTCTCAACAGCAAGGCAATCCATGCCTTCCTTCCACTTGTAGCAGTTAGCTTTTTCTTGATCGACCTCCTTACGGAATAGCTCGATCCTCTCAATCTTTACTGCACTTGTGACATTGAAATATTAGCTTCCGCCCTTGAATCGAGCCCGTATGTTTTCAAGAGAATTGTTACCTGCTCGTTCAACTCGGTTTCCTCCTTACAGGCTCTGGCCAGATCAGATCGAATGTCCTTGATCTTCTCGTCCTTCTACCCACAGAGAATCTTGAGAGCATTCCTCTCCTCTTATAGCCTTTGAATATCGGCCTCACATTGGCTTAAGTCGGCTCGAGACTTAGAGAAAGCCTGTATGAGAAAGGGTAGAAGTTAGGCAGAGAAAAGGAAAAATAAAAGAAAGCTACATCAAAAAAATTAATACTTAATTAGCTAAGAAGATGTTGGGACTCTTCAAAGAGGTTGGGTGCACCGTTGAGATCAGAGGCATCCTCGACCGCGGTAAAGCAATCCCGAAAAGGACCCTCTACTCCGGGGACTATGCCTATTTCAGGAGTCCTTATGGCCTGCACATCCCTTATGGTCGGAAAATGCAGGTAGAGATGGTGAGTGACCTGTTGTCACTCCCCCGAGCGATTCACTCGGGGTGCTCTGTTAGGCTCTAGGGGTCTCGGGACCATTCCCCTCTGATATGATCGTCGTTCGAGGTGAGACAGCCTCGACCTCAGTTTATTCGGGGACCTTGGCCGAAACTTCTTCGGGCACGAGGTAGGGCCTCTTCAACCGCCGCCGGTTTAGAAGTGTTGGCAGTCTCGGCACTCCTCACTCGGGTGCTACTTATGCTTCAGGCTCCATTTCTTGGAAAATGACATTTTCTCCTTCGGGATGAGATCACAGGTCCTCACCCGAACGAACCGACCTATCCACCCTCGGTCTTTGTCCTTGTCGATGCTCAAGAATGGAGCTTTGGTCGTTCGACGGTGTAGCTTGATTAATCCCCGAAAGATACGAGGGCTGTATAATCTAATAAGGCGGTCGAGGGTGAATGGCAACACCTCGACTATGTTGGTGAAGAACCGAAGCATGATCACAATATGCTAAATTGAAGGATGTATTTGGCCTAGAGTCACCTGATATTAACTGCAGAAGTCAATGATGACTGATCGAGGAGGGCCCAACGTGAAAGGATAAGTGTAATCACTTAGATACCCTTTCATGTGGGTAGTAATGCTTTCTTCAGGAGAAGGGATCTCTACAACTTTGGCCCCCCAGTTGAAATCCCTTTTGATTTTCTCGAGGTAACCCACGGTTACCGAGCAGATATACCTCGATACGTGCTCACATCGTCCAGGGACGGATGAAGGGTTCTCGATTTTAAAGTCATATTTAAGAACGTACGGGCTGGGAAAACACTCCTTTGGAAGCGGTTCCACTGGCGTTTTATCGTCAGCCGACTGTAAAGAATAAGAGGAAGTTTTTTCCTTTAGTGGAATAGTTTTGGATGTTTTCTCCATTATATGGGTTGAAGAAAGAGGAAAGTAGTAAGGTTTGGTGGTTCGAAACTAGCGGTGATGGCCTAAGGAGCAATAAAATAGAAGAGCTTGAGAGAGATGAGTGCTTAGAAGATCAGATGAAGATGAAAGTAAAGTTTGATCCGACGAAAGGAAGCCCTATTTATGGATTTACGATGACAGTTCAATGGCATTAGTGGCCGACCGCCAACTGACGCTCATTAATGATTTGGGGAACTGTACCGACGGGATGTTTAGGTCACTTCCATTGCTTACGTCACGAGTATGACATCATTGTCTATCGAGGTCAGAGAAAAATCAAAGGCTCGGTTCGTTTCTTATCATTATATTTCAAGAAACGAGGGGAGTATCTATATACGGTAGAAATTGAGACTACCCAATTTCTCTATTTGGGCGAGGCTAGGACGTTGCATCAAAGAGTAGAGGCACCGAGTTCGAGATCGAGGCAGGTATCAATCGAGCCAGGAGAGATGAACTTTGAGTAACATCGGGGATAGCTTAGTAAAAGAAAGAGCGAGATATCGTGATTGGTCGAGGATCATGGGGTGAATCTCGGAATAGATCAAATCAAAAGCGGTTAATTAGCTGTTTATGATTTCCTTCTGTAATTAGAGATATACCATAATTAGGATTCCTCTACTATATAAAGAGGAGTTCCAGTCATTTGTAAGCATCATTATTCACTAACAAAAAAGCTATACAACTCTTTCCTTCTTGCTACTGTTCATCAGAATTATTATATCTTAATGACCCTCATACTATTATCATCTCGAGAACACCTTAATTCGAGGTTGAGGCTTAGTTGCAAAATGGTTTGATTTATATCTATTTTAACTTTGTCATTTACTTACGCATTTATCAATTGGTATTGGGTAAAATCACATATTTTTAAAACCATAATATAAATTTAATTGTTATTCAAATTTTAGGGTAAACAATAATATATAATTAGTTGGAAATTTATTTTTATTATGTATAAATCAGATACAAAATATACAAAAGATATATTGTATAAAAATTGTATTTAAGTTATATGATATTGTAGTTGTATTTATTTGAGTAGAAATAATAATGTAAACAATATGTATATTTGTATTTTATGTCAATATGTTGAATTTGGTGAAATCAGTTATTTATCAATATATACAAGGCTCTATGCTAAGCCTCAACCTTGAATTAAGGTGTGCTCGAGAACACCTTAATTATGTTCCCTTTTGACATTTTCAACCCCTGTTATTCAAGTTCATGAAGCTAGCTTGGGTCTGCCCACCGATATTCTGGGTACTTGTGGTAAAATGAGGCATGTGCTGCTGCTGCTGTTGCGCATGGTGACTGCCACATTGGAAAAATGACTATGGCTGGGGAGGGAAGTGCGGACGTGGCCCCTGTTTCCACTGGCACCTGGAATTTGGCTAGCTGCTATCGTAAGCCGCTGCAGTTTTTCACTCAAAGCCTCGTTCAGTGCTGGAAAATCTTGTAACTAAAATGTGTTTAGGTCGGGTAAATATCAAAATATGAATATTTTTCGTATTAAGATTTCAAACGGTATATAGGAATGAAAAAATTCCAAAAGGTTATTAGGGTATTGGGCTAGGCTTGATTGGATTAGGTGTAAGGTTGATAATTGAGCTACTATTAAATAAAAATACCATAGTAATAAAGTAATTAGGAATAATAATTAATAATTAAAAAATAAGATACAAGAAGTTAAAAATAAATAATATTTTATATAAATATTTGAACAAACTAAAAATGCTTTGTATTCTTAAACGTTGCTAATACGTAATAAAAACTTATAGAGAATGTAATAATAATAATAATAATAATAATAAATAATAATAATAATAATAATAATAATAATAATAATAATTAGAATAATAATAAAGTTGTAGTACTTGTAATAATACATAAAAATCCTATAAATATTATTATGACTCCTAAATAATATAGTAGCTCACTAGAGTAATATGAAGCAAGGATGGACAAAATTGGGTGTCAAACAACCGACCATAAGGTATCCCTGGACAAACGCGGAGGCGAATAATGAAGCAATGCTGATTAAGCTGGATTTACTTGAAGAGCGTCGAAATATATCTTATGTGGGGATGGTGGCACAAAAGCAACAGATGAAAAGGTACTATAACCACGTAGCAAATCTTCGATACTATAAAGTAGGAGGTTTGGTTTTGCGAAAAGTAACTCAAAATACCCGAGAAGTCAATGCATGAAAGCTAGGACCAACATGGGAAGGACCTTACTGAATAAGGTTCATATCAGTTGGGAAATCAAGATGGAGTAAGATTGTCGAGCAATTGGAATGTGACTCACCTCAAAAGGTATTACTGTTGAAGATCCTTGATGATACTGAAAGTATGTGTTGCACTCTTTTTTCCTTCGTCAAATTTTTGTCCCAATTGGATTTTCTGAAAAAGTTTTTAATGAGGAAACAATATAAAGCATACTACGAAGAAGGATCATTATCAATATCAAAAACTCCAATATTCAAATTCTCCTACTTAGCATCCAAACACTAGGAGAGGGAACTATTGTATATGAGCACTAAAAGGGTCATTAAGTCCGGATACTGTTAGAACTGGAAGCTATATCTTATCAAGACACGGGATTGCATGATCAGCCCCGTAGAAATAAGAAGTACAAGGTAGCCATATGTATTTGTGATTTTATTTACTTAAGCGAATTTCTTTTCATGTAAATGTATTTTTATAAATGGAAGGAATAAATTAAAGTATTTTTGTTTTTATATTATTTCTTGTCCAAAAGATACGCTATGATATTTTTCATTTAAAAGTTACTTGAACTTCAAATTTTTGTGTTAGAATGAACACTAGACGTCCTCTTCAAAAGCACCGTAAACATAAGGGCCCTCTCTTATAAAGCTTTCATAGTTAAAGGGTAAAAATCGGAAGTGTGAATGCCAGAAATTAAAGTTGTCGGATGTAAAAATTCCCAAACTTTATCAAATGGAAAAAAAATTGCATAGAAATTAAGCAAAATATGTCTTTTATTTTCTTCAAAATGTCGAACTTAATAGAAATTTTGGCATAGTAACGAGCTTGAAACACACACTTAAATATGCTCACTAGTCAAATATAGTATAACATAATATCGTATCCACATGGATTAGATTTAAACAGTATTATCGTAGTTTATAGATAGAATGCTATCCAAGATGATCAACAATTGAGGTTTATATGATTAAAACATAACTTAACTACGATTCTAAACTATTGACTAGTGACAAAAAACGCAAGTAGTAAGCAAAGGAAGATATCAATGGGGAGAAGATAAGGTTGATAGTATAGGTGCAAGATGCATGTTTGGGATTAACTCTAGATAATTCACTTCTAATGTTCGAGTGATTCTCTTCAATTCACTTGATTATTAGTTCAATTGATTAGTAGAAACTCCTCTCTTGATTAAGTTTCAATCTCACAAGATGAACCAATTCTAAATGCGTGAAGATATGCAAGAATTCATAGTGGATTGGTCTTTAGGAGAACCTCTCTTGATTATCCTCCTAACTATGTTAAATCAATAATTCTACTAGCCTCTTTCGATTACTAAAAAGAATTAAACACTTCAACCAACAAAATATAAAGCAACAGTATCATAAGTTATGCCTCTCTCGATTACATGAACTAGTGAATATAGAAGCAACGATTAAAATATCCAAAACGATTCTATACATAAAAACTAGAGTTAATAATCTAAAAATAAGTGCCAATACACCAAATCCATCAAACCCTAAAGAGAACTGCTACATAGATATGGAGTAATTCATCATAACAATATTTAATTAAAGGAAAACATAAATCGATCTAAACAATTGTCTTGAGTGAGGATTCAATGATGAATCCTTGCGCTTTTTTTTCTTCACCTCGTCCTTAGCTTCCTCAGGTCTTAGATGTGTCAAAAGTCCAAAAAAAACTATTTTTACATGTATATATACCAGGTAGGGTAAATCCCAAACACATACACCTTCTCCTACGTGAAAAAAAGATACTTCTCCCGGATAGGAAGTGCGCGGCCGTGCACCTAGAAATGTGCCCGCGCACTTTTCATGTTATCCTGCCCTATATGCACGGTCATTGCGCATTCGCGCACTTACCGCGCACTTTTCATCCTGTTTTGTTGGGAATTGGAAAATACATAAAACATCAAAGTTATATCTCTTTGAATTATCTTTCCAACAATATATTGTTGGAGCCCAAAACGAGTTCTGAGTTAAAATTCATGTGTATTTTACTAGACAATACACAATATGCCTGCTCAATTCTTCGTTCGTTCTTAACTATCATCAGTTGATCCCCGAACACGACACTGGCTTCCCCATCATCGTCAATAGCCACAGTGGCTGCGGCTGGCTCGTGCATGGCTTTCTTCACTTTATTAATTTTACCCTCCGCTGAGGAAGAATGTCCCCCTTTTGGTTTCTTGTTCTCTAGCCGGGGAATCCGAGAAGAAGCATCTGAACTAGAAGCATACCCAAGGGCACCAGTTTAGGTGAGAGCTTCCTGCAACAACCTTGCAGCCTCTGCGAGATCGACCTTATCATCCTCCTCAAGGTAATAAACAGAACCCTGCGGGAGACCTGAATCAAACAACAGGTAGGGTTAACAGTTCTTCTTATGTACAAAGGTGGGATGAAGGAAGAGTCAGTTTACCGTGGTTCTTGGCCTTCCACCCGTATTTGGGGGCCAACACCTTCCACTAGTTGGTCTATGCGTAGTGATCTCCAGAATCTTTTGAACCCATCGGTCCACGCCTTCAACTCTTGATGATGTGCATCGAGTAGCTGAAATGACGAAAGAAAAAAGATTAAGAAATGACATGGGACAACCTTTTACAGAGTAAGAGGTAAATTTTGAACTAATGTGAACGATTCTCGGATTTAGGGAAAAATGGAGTTGTGCCTGCTATGATATCCCTAGTAGCAATGACGACAAACCGCTCTATCCATCCACGATCATTTTCATCATTCATGTTGAAAAGCATTGTTGCCACGCTTGGTGAAGTATATTACTCCTCTATAGAATAGTAGAGGTTCATCATATGTGCTAGTTTTAGGGTCTTCATCATTTCCAAGCACAAACACTACAGACTAGCCACCGTTAACCATACAGAGGGGCCTACTTGTGCCAAGTAGACTTGGTACTGATGGCGGAATTCCAAGATCACGGGGAACAGTCCCCCGCTCAATGAGAATGGGCCCAAAGTGAAGGATACATGCAAACATATGTGAAATCCTTCTTAGTGAAGGTTACTCGCTCCGCTAAGTCAGGAGAAATAGTATATAGGGCGTGGCAGTCACAGTCCTCCTTTACAACAGGAATACTGGAAGGGCAAATAGAAGAAGGATATTTACCAATAGCTCAAGTTTGAGGGTTTGAAGTGGGGAACTTCTCTTCGAAAAATTTGGCATTGTTCAGATGTTTAGGTATAATGGTGCTCACCGTAGGAGGATCAATATCTGCATCAACTTCCTTATATTTTCTCCTCTTCGAGCCTCCACCGAAGTGAAAACCAGAGTTCTTGGAAGATTTAGTAGGGGAAGCCATAATAATAAGGTGGTGATAGAGCTTTTTGAAGAAGATCAGAGAGAGATGAAAGCAGAAAGAAGCTAAGTGCAAAGATGTTAGGAAAGCTTATGAATTTGTTAGTAGTGAAACAAGAAGAATTAGGCGTATAAGTAAAGGTATAGTCAGTTAAAATCGTGGTCATGATTACCTCGAGAACCGGCAAAAATATTTCTAAATTATGGGGTAACGCGTGTTTGGAATATTAAATGTGAGGAGAGGTGCATCTTATCAAGCGTTAGAAATTGTTCATAAGGGTTCAAAAAAATTTCCCGTCAAGAAAGGAATCATAACCAACTTCCCGATGACACAAAGATGTGCCATCGGAAAGCAGGGGGACTATCTGTACAGGGTAAAAATGGTTTATATTAAATTCTCGAATGATAGCATGACACGTGGAACTGGAGGCATACGGAAGAGAAGTAAATTGGAGACCAAGACCGAGGACATCGGCTTCGATTGGTACCGGGTAGATCCCGAAGGGAAAGCGATCAACGAAAGCAAATGACTATTTGTAACTAGATGGAATTTAATAAAGTATATTCCTCAGTATTAAATATGTAGCCGTTGTAGAGAATTTTGGCATTCATGGCATGTTGTATATAAATATCAATGGTACCCTTTATTGTCATTTAAGAAGGGCTTGATCCTAGGATAACGTTCCCTAGGTATAGCTATAAATAGTGGCTTCAATAACCATTGTAACACACGAAATCTCTGGCAAAACTTATGCTACACATTATTCTCAAGATAAATAATATAACTTTACTTTCTGTCTAACATTGTTCTTATCACTATCTTTGGAAGCCTTGCTCCCAAAACCAAGCTGCTTGCTATTTCTCTATATTTTAACGTTAAGTTTTATTTTTTATTTAATTTACTTATCATTTTGGGATCAAATCAGTTCGCTTGTCTATAAACCACACAATAATTTCAACTATATCGTTTTACGGGTAATAGGAGTAGCATGTTTCCGATTATAGGATGATGCACAATCACTTGGATATATCTGATATCCATGAAAGTATCTTGTGGATATTCTTGAAGTATTTTATTATCAAAAATTATCCGGTCATATTTTGATCTCTTTGTGAGTATTCAATGAGTTAATAAGATATTCAAGGTGATATCCGTTTTTGAGATACTTTCAAAAGGAATATGTGAACCCTTTAAATGTGAGAATTAGGGTATAGGTATAGTAGCCTCCAAGAAATCCTAATGGATTCCAAAGGTTACAAGAGTCATCTTGTAGTGTCTTGAATTTAGAATTTAACTCAAAATTCATATGGGCTTGATTCGTTAAAATTTCAATGTCTACAAATGCTCCATACCTCAAGTTTTGTCAGGGTGTGGGCTTGCAGAAACTTGAGGACGAGGCTTGAAGTACCCCACCATCGCAACAGATGATTTTGAAGCTTGTAGTTTTCAATTTGTAGGAGGAAGAGATGAAGGGCAGAACTAGTCTCACCGAGTGTGCCGATTTGCTTGCAAAAAATTTTCTTAGTGTAGAAAATTTACTTCAATCAAAAAAAAAAAAATGAAAAAAACAGAAATTTTATTAATCAATTGTGAGTACAATTTTATGTTTCCCTTGATTCTTCTCTCATGATTATCTCTGTGATTCGATAGTTGGAGCATCGTGTTTCTTGAATGTAGGATGATGCGCACTCACTTGGATGTATTTGATATCCATGAAAGTATGTTGTGGATCTTCTTGAAGTATTTGATTATCAAGAATTATTCGGCCACATTTGATCTCTTTGTGAGTATCTCGTGAGTTTATGAGATATTCGAGATGATCTCCATTTTTGAGATGCTTTCAAAGGAATTATATAACCCCTTTAAAGGTGTACATTAGGGTTTCGGGTAGAATAGCCTCCAAGCAACTCTAATGCACTCCTAAATTTCGAGGTTTACACTCTTCTTTGATCCCGAATACCCATGAATCTCTCTAATCACTAATCAAAATTTGACTTATTACCAATTCATATTTAAGAAGAATATCCCAATTCCCAAGTACAGCTTGGTCAATGTTAATAGTAATAACTAATAACAAACAATAAACTTATCATAATTAGATTCACGTAGTCAAGTGATATACAAAATATAATTAGGAATTCCCTCTTTTTTTCCCCTAGTGAATCCCCCTCATGACTAAGCAAAATCTCATTTATTGGCAATTCAAATTTGAGAAAATATTCCATGTACAACTTATTTATTATTCTTCAAATGATTTAATAAAGTAAGTTTATTTAATTGACGATGTGCATAAGTTAACCTCAAACAAAAAATAACAAAAAAAAGGTGAAAAAGCGAGAACAAGATTCACTGTTAAAGATTCCATTTGTAGTGAGGAGAGGGGCCATGATTCCACCCGTTGCCAAACAACGTAAAATAAAGTCCAAAACTAAAAAATATTTACTGAAAATACACAGAAAATACGTGGAGAGGGGAGGGGTTAAATAAAAATGAGAGGGGAGTAGAAAGAGGAGTCCGGAACGCAAATAGTTTCTACTTAGACTCAAGGGACCGAACTATGGTGAAAAAGAAAAGAGGAACAAAAATAGGCATGACGCCTTATTTAAATGCGCTACGTCCCTTTTTTTAACGGATGGTGTTAACGTCCATCTCCTCTTTCTTTCGTTTTGAAATATACATGACGCGGGGAAAGCAGGTAAAGAGAATTTAATGTACTAAAAGCAAGCAGAATATAGGGTGGTGCAAAGGCTAAGGGCTAGATTTAAGGTTGGTCTACGGCTTGAGGTCCAAGGTACGACACTTACCACTAACAAAATTTTGTTTTTTTGTTTTTTTGTTTTCTTGTTTCTTGTTTCTTTTTTATTTCTTTTTATTATTTGGTTTAAGTATTTTGATATAAATACTTTATTATTTTTCAATGTAATAAAATAATTTAATATTTATTAGAAAATTATTATTTTTATTATTTCGTTAAAAAAATCTACCGATATTTGTAATAGTTGTTATTTTGTATTATATGCAAAACAAAATTATTATTTTTTTCTCTTTTCATTTCAAATTAGAATTATCAGTTTTATTTTATAGTTAGAATTTTCATAAGAGAATAATATATACATTTTAATCTATTGCTTGAAATTTCTTTATTTTTTAATATCTTTATTTTTAAATTTAATTATTAAAATTTTAGTTATATTTACACTATATGAATTTTATTAATCGAAATTCTAATTATAAATCTTTTAATTTTATTATTATTAAATTTAAACTTATTATAACCACTTAATCTTAAAAATTATAATCCACAGACTATTATTATCTAAGTAATGGATTATAACTTTCATATTCTTATAATGATAATTAATTAAATGATTGTTCATAAACTAAATGTTATGATACAGTTTAGTTTATGAACATTTAGTTTACAAAAATTAATTAAATGATTATAACCGGTTTAGTTTAGGAAAATTCTTATTAGGAAAAATTTAGTCTATGAGATACCATTTAATTAGTTTTTCTAATAAGAATATAAAAATTATATTCCATTACTTACCTAATAATAATCCTAATGTACTATAATTATATAAATTAAGTAGTTATAATCAGTTTATGCTTAATAATAAGAAAAACCATATTCTTATTTAAATTTTTTTAATTATAATACAATTACGATAGTCAAGGAATAAAATGAGAAATAAAAAATACATTTCAGGAAATATATAGAAAATGTAATTAGAATTTTGATTAAGAAAATTCATAAAGTGTAAATATAACTAAAATTTTAATCATTAAATTTAAAAAGAAAAATATTAATAATTAATAGAATTCCAAGTAATATATTAAATTGTATATATTAATGATGTATATATTAATTAAATTTCTCTTATTAAAAATTTTAACTATAAAATAAAACTTATATTTATAATTTTAAAATAAAAAGAGAAAAATAATAATTTTGTTTTGCATGTAATACAAAATAACAAATATTAAAGATATCGGTAGATTTCTTTTAACGAAATAATAAAAGGCTTCTCCTTTTTTTATTTACTTTGAATGAATTCAAAAATTATAATTTTCTAATAAATATTAAATTATTTTAATTAAATTAAAAAGTAATTATAAATATTAAAGTATTTATATCTAAATACTTAAATCAAATAATGAAAAGGAATGAAAAATGAAAAGAAATAGAAAAATAAAATTTTGCCAGTGGCAAGTATTCAACCTTGAACCTCAAGGCCAAACCCAACTTTAAATCTATCCTTTCACCATTGCACAATCCATCACTCTGCATCTCTTTTTGTACATTAAATTTTCTTTATCTGCTTTTTCCTGCGCTATGTGTATTTCAAAAAGAAAGAAAGAGGGAGAGGGCATTAAAGTCGTCCGTTAAAAAAAAGGGACATAGCGCATTTAATTAACGTGTTATACCTATTTTTGTTCCCCTTTGTTTCCGCCATAGTTTGGTCGCTTGAGTCTAATTAAACATTATTTGGGTTCCAGACATGTAGAAAAAGAGGATATTTTTTTTATTTTGTGTCTCACACAATTGACATTAGTTACGCGAGATCTATTTTTTTTGTCTCACTATTTTGTGGACCCAAAAGTGCAAGATATGTGTTTACAAATTTGTGAGATAAAAATGGGCCTCACACAACTAATGTTAGTTATGTCAGGCACGCCATAAAACTTCTCATGATAACATAAAAAAGTAAAGGCGGAATACCTAAAAACCTTCCTAAACTTGACACGGATTATTAATTAAATTCCTAAATAATTGTTGGTCTTAATTACCCCCATAAACTTGGACTTTTGAGAGTTATTACCTCCCTAGATGCTGATGTGGCAAAGAATGTGGGTGCACTCTCCTTTAAGCGCGTGAGAGTGAAGAAAAATTAAAAAATCAGCTTATAAGTAGGTTATTTTTTAACTTTTAATTGCATATAGTCATATATAATAATCTATTTATTACAACTATGTATTAATTCTTGCTTCATCTTGACATACAATGTGGACTTTACTCTAACTTTTATTCTTTTTAATTTCTTTTATATAAGTAATATATATTTGTTCCAACTGCATATTTCTTTGNGGGGGTAAATTTGTAAAAGTTTAGTTGAAACTCCATCATTTTAGCCAAATAGAAAGCTTTTAGTAAAAATAATAGAGTACTAGTTGTGTATTTTCTGTTTTTTGTTTTCTTTAGATATAATATCTATTTATGTTAATTGTGTATTATTACTTTCGAGTCACATCAGTAAACAATGGCTACAATTCCATTATTTTTGACCAAATAAAAAGGTATAGCCAAAATAATAAATTTGCAATTGTACACTCTTTTTATTTCCTCTTTTGATGCAATGACTATTTATTTCAACTGTGTATTTTTATTTTTTCCGGTAATATCTGTAAAATAATAATATTTTTAGAGCTCCATAATTTAGAGTTATATAAAAGATTATAGTCAAAATAGTAAAAATCAAACTATGTAATTTTATATCTTTTTAGATGCCTTGACTATTTAATTCAACTTTATAAATATTTATTTTTAGGTCAAATTCAAAAACAATCACTAAAACTTTATTATTTTTAGACAAATAAGAAAATTAACCTAAATAATTTAGTTCTAACCAAGTTTTATTAGAAAAATATTATCTAAAAAAGTAACACACTTAAAAAGGTATAAAATATATTATTGTTCAAAAAATGTCACATGAACAAAAAAAATCCACGTGGCAGACGAGGGAACGCCACTTTCCTATTCAAAGTGATTATAAGAGGGATAAAGCTAACAAAAGGCAAAGGAAAAATGTATATGGTATAAATCTGACTCGTCTACGACATGGTAAATCGGGCTTAGAACATGAGGAACCGGAGATCGACCCCCAGCCCCACCAGGCTAGATCCCAAGATCAAAATATCCGTCCTCAAGAACATTGGGTATATGATTCCGGTATTGACCCTAACCCCAAACGATCTCAAGGTGACATTGTCAGTGTAACCCACAGAAGACCAAAATAACTGAAGGCCGAAATATCCGTGACCAGTCAGATATTGCGGCGAAAATCTCGACACGTACCAATAAGGAACTAGCTATCAGCAAATCAGGAGATTTTTACCTTTTATAGAATTTTACCTAAAGTAGGACTCCCCTGCTATATAAAAGGGTCTGATCACTTGTAAAATACATTGTAACACACATTCCAAAGAAATATATTATTTTTCTCTTAAGCTCTTATTTCATCTATGTCTTGATACCGATCGAGGTTCATCCAGTTCAAGGATGGTCAACCTTCCAAGACTGTAACTGCTCAATGCGTGTGGTTTGAATTTACTTTGTCAATGTTCATTTCAATTGCATTTTAATTTGTCGGTTTGTGTCAAGTTAATCCACGTATTCTTAAAATCACTTATAAATTTAAATATTATCCGATGTTGAGGGTAAACAGTTTGGCGCCCACCGTGGGGCTAAAGATAATAGTAGTTATTTGATACAAATTTCTATAACACACACTATTTTACACTTGTTCATTGAAGAGTCTCTTATTTCAGGTTAAAACTAAAAATGCCGAACTCTCAATCAAAATCCCTACATGTTGACAATGAGTCCCTCCACTATGGAGAAAATGACAACGTAGCACCCGAAAACGAGGTTCCCCCAGTCGACCTCGGCGAAGTCCCGACCGCATACCCGATCGACATTATCTAACATGTGGCCATCAAAGCAAATTTTCCCATCGATCCTAAGGACAACATCCGTAGGTATGTTCTATCGGTTTCACAAAGCACACACAACGATGAAGATGGTGGAACCAACCTGCGGGTAATCTTCAAAATGTTACAGGCTCAACAAGCAGCGATAGCCCAACTCTAGAACCAGAACCGCCCGCCAAGTAGGATTGATCCCGAACCATCTCGAGAAGTTGTTCACAGATATGAACCGGTCTCAGAGAGATCGAATGAGAAGGAGTCGGGGACCAACCCGGTAATCATGAAGATGCTTGAAAAACTAAAAAAACGGATAGAGTCGAGGGAGAAGGAAATCGAGACAAACAATAAGAAGGTGGAAATGTACAATTCCAGGGTTGATCAAATCCCAAGAGCGCCTCCGGTATTGAAGGGCCGGGACTCAAAGAAGTTCGTACAAAAGCCTTTTCCTCCGAGCGCGGATCCCAAGTCGATCCCCAAGAAGTTCTGTATGCCCGCGATTCCTAAGTACAATGGGACGACCGACCTAAACGAGCATGTTACCTCCTACACATGCGCCATCAAAGGGAATGACTTGGAGGATGATGAGATCGAATATGTCTTGATGAAGAGATTCTGAGAGACCTTGTCCAAGGGAGTTATGATATGATATCACAACTTACCTCCTAATTATATTGACTCATTTTCCATGCTTGCATATTCTTTCGTGAAAGCACACGCCAGGGCTATCAAGGTCGAGACTAGGAAGTCGGACCTTTTCAAAGTAAAATAGAAAGATAATGAAATGCGAAGATAGTTCATGTCCCAATTTCAAATGGAACAGATGGATCTGCTAGCGGTCGCTAATTATTGGGTCGTTCAATATTTCACCCAAGGACTCAATGTTTGAAGCTCGGTGGCTTCACAACAGTTGAAGTAGAATCTGATAGAGTATATGGTTGTTACTTGAGATGTTGTGCATAACCGATATAAATAAAAAATTAGAGTCGAAAATGATCATGTTGGGGATCCTTCCGGGTCGTTTATCCAGTCAGATCCATTGATAGAGTCAAAAGAGACAATGATCGTGAACCGAGGTCAAACATGGATCGATACCAGTTGTACATTGGAGATCTAAGAAGTAGTGGGTCCGAACAGAATTCTATGCAAAATAAAAATAGAAATGATCTAGGTCAGAGTACACGGGGTCTTATGAGCAAGAACAGCTTCGACAGGACTATCGGGCCTAAAGAAGCACCAAGGTTATCAGAATATAACTTTAATGTTGATGTTGTTGTCGTCGTATCAGCTATCGGACGTATCAAGGAGACCAAATGGCCTCGACCTCTATAATTTGATCAATCCCAAAGAGATCCTAGCCAGATGTGCAAATATCATGGCACTCAGAGCAGCAGAATAGAGGATTGCCAACAGCTAATGGAGGAGGTAACCCGGTTATTCAACAACAAGCACCTTCGAGAATTCCTGAGTGACCGAGCCAAGAATCATTTCAGAAATAGGGATTCTAATAAACAAACCGAATGAGAAGAACCTCAACATGTCATTAACATGATCATCGGTGGGGTCGATTTTCCCCAAGGGACAATGTTAAAACGCACCAAAGTATCCATCACAAGGAAAAAGAGGACTCGAGATTACATACCGGAAGGAACTTTGTCTTTCAACGGCAAGAACGCAGAAGGAATCATGCAACCCCACAATGAAGCACTAGTAATATTTGTCCTCATAAATTAATCTCGAGTTAAGCATGTATTAATTGATCCAGGTAGCTCGGTCAACATCATTTGGTCGAGAGTCGTAGAACAACTCGGTCTAAAAGATCAAATCATGCATGCAGTCTAAGTTCTGAACAGATTCAACATGGTACGCTAAACCACTAAGGGGGAGATAATATGACCAGTGAATGCTACTGGGACCATCCAAGAGGCCAAGTTTTATGTGATCGAAGGAGACATGAGGTACAACGCCTTGTTCGGGAGGCCGTGGATCCACAACATAAGGGAAGTGCCCTCGACTCTTCAGCAAGTGGTTAAAATTCCCAATGCCAGAAGGGATTAAAACGATCTACAGAGAACAACCAGCCGCAAAGGAAATGTTTGCAATCAAACAGGTGGTTCTGATATCAACACTAACAACGTTAAAGGAACCAAGTTTGAGCGCAAAGAAAGTGGCTAAATAACAATTACCGACCCCGGCCCTGACCTAACCGGATAACCAGAGGACTGATGAGGACGATGATTACGGGGTTCCCAGATATTTTATAGTCCCTGATGATTCCAACGCCACTAAATCAATGGTCTAGGAGCTAGAATAGGACATATTGATCGAGTATCTACCAAATTGAAAGGTATACCTGGGCATGGGGTTAACTCTCGAGCTCGGGAAAAAACTCATTCAATTTATTATAGCTAACATAGATTGTTTTTCTTTGTCACATCTTGACATGATAGGGATCCCACCGGAGATAACCACTCACAAACTAAGCCTGGACCCAAAATTCCATCCAATCAAGCAGAAGCGGAGGCCCCAGTCCGAGGTCAAACATGCTTTCATCAAGGATGAGGTATCTAAACTCCTTAAAATAGGGTACATTTGGGAGGTTAAATACCCAGATTGGTTAGAAAATGTTGTGATAGTCCCTAAAAGGGGAACAATTAAGAATGTGCGTAGACTATAAAGATTTGAATAAGGCGTGTCCCAAGGACTCTTTCCCTTTGCCCAACATCGATCGCATGATCTATGCCACGGCGGGCCACAAGATCCTCAGTTTTCTAGATTGCTATTCTCGGTACAACCAAATATGGATGAACTTGGATGATCAGGCAAAAACCTCCTTCATCACTAAGTATATCACATACCGCTATAACGTGATGCCATTCAGATTAAAAAATGCCGGTGTCACTTATCAACGCCTCACAAGATGTTCGAGGAACAAATAGGAAAATTGATGGAAGATTACATTGATGATGTGTTGGTTAAGTGCCTACGAGTGGAAGACCATTTAAAACATTTGTAGGTAACCTTTAGCATATTAAAGAAGTACAATATGAAGATGAACGTGGAAAAATGTGCGTTTGGAGTCGGATCAGGTAAATTCCTCGGATTCATGGTATCCAACCGGGGAATCGAGATCAACCCCGACAAAATAAAATACATTGAAGATATCACAGTGGTGGACAACGTGAAGGTCGTACAAAGGTTAACCGGGCGCATAGCCGCCCTAGGACGATTCATCTTGATGTCCTCTGATAAGAGCCACAAATTCTTCTCGCTACTGAAGAAGAAGAATAAATTCTTCTTGACCCTTGAATGCCAGATAGCCTCGGAGGAACTCAAGTGATATCTATCGAGCCCACCACTACTTCACACACCGAAGGCAGACGAACAACAATACTTGTACTTGGTAGTATCAAAGATAGCGGTAAGTGGAGTCCTGCTCCCAGAGCAAGGCACACAATTTTCAATTTACTATGTTAGCAGGACTCTGGGTGAGGCTGAAACTAGATACGCTCAGCTAAAAAAATTAGCGCTCGCTTTGCTAAGAATCTCTAGGAAACTGAAACCATATTTTCAGTGCCATCCTATATTTGTTGTGACTACTTACCCATTATGAAATATAATACATAAACTTGAACTATTGGGATGATTGGCCAAATAGGCTGTGGAAATAAGAGGGTACGATATTGGATATCGACCATTAAATTTCAAATTTTGGCAGATTTTGTAGACGACTTTGCACCAGCACTAATACCCGAGGTTTAACGAGAGTTTTTGGTAAACTCGGGGACGTTTTCGAGGATCTGGATCTTCTTTACGAATGCCGCCTCGAACGCAAAAGGGTTCGGACTTGGCATCGTATTGAAGCCACCAATAGGTAATGTAGTTAGACAATCTGTTAGGACTGTGAAATTGACTAACATCGAGGTTGAATATGAGGCCATGATTGCAGGTCTCGAACTAGCCAAAAGCTTGGGGACATAGGTGATCGACGCTAAGTGCGACTCCTTCCTCGTGGTAAACCAAGTTAATGGAACATTCGAGGTCAAAGAAAAACAAATGAAAAGGTACCTGGATAAGTTGTAGGTAACATTACATCGGTTCAAGGAGTGACTTTACAACACGTACCTCGAGACCAAAACAACTAGGCCGATGCCCTTACTAACTTAGGGTCACTGGTCGAGGACGACGAGCTCAACTCGGGGGGCAGTCGTGCAACTCATGAGATCGATGGTGGAAGAAGGCCATGCTGAGAAAAACACTGCAAGCCTGACTTGAGATTTGATAAAAAAATATGTAGAATATCTGAATACTAGAAAACTGCCCTCGGATCCAAAAGAATCGAGGGCTCTGTGTACGAAAGGCAGCCCGATTTAGCTTGTCCGACGGAACCTTGTTCAGAAGAATGTTTGATGGCCCACTAGCGATATGTCTAGGACCGGGAGGTACCAAATACGACCTGAGGGAAGTTCACAAAGGAACCTGCAAAAATCATTCAGGCGCCGACTCATTAGTTCGAAAGGTAATCAGAGTAGGTTACTATTAGATCGACATGGAAAAGGACGCCAAGGAGTTCGTGATAATATGTGATGGGTTCTAAAGACACGCTATGATGATTCATCAACCCGAGAAGCTACTACATTTGGTTTTTTCAACATGGTCGTTCATGAAGTGGGGAATGGACATCATCGGCCCCCTTCCACGCGCACCCGGTAAGGCTTAATTTATATTGTTTATGACTGACTAATTTTCTAAGTGGGTGGAATCCCAGGCAAACGAGAAGGTCAAGGATAATTGAGTCATCAATTTCATTTAGGACCACATCATATGCCGGTTTGAAATGTCGGCCAAGATCGTGTGCGACAATGAGAAATAATTCATCGATAGTAAGTAACTGTAAAGACCCGACTAGTCATTTTGAGAATTTGAATCCTGTTCTAATTTATATTGTTTATGACTGACTAATTTTCTAAGTGGGTGGAATCCCAGGCATACGAGAAGGTCAGGGATAATGGATTCATCGATTTCATTTAGGACCACATCATATTCTGGTTTGAAATGCCGACCGAGATCGTGTGCGACAATGAGAAATAATTCATCGATAGTAAAGTAACTGTAACGACCCGACTAGTAATTTTGAGAATTTGAATCCCGTTCAGCTATTTGAAGTCTTGAGTAGCACTATTTTATGTATTATGACATGCATGAATCATTGGTTTTGATTTTTAGATTATTCAGGATTGAATTGGAAGAATGATTCTCAACTATGAAGCTTTAAATTGGAAGAGTTGACTAAGTTTGACTCTTTAGTATTTGACCTCGGATCGAAGTTTTGATGGTTCTGATAGGTTCGGATGGTGATTTTTGACTTGGGTGTATGCCCTGATTTGCATTTGGATGTTTCTAGAAGGTTTCAGTACAAATTGGCGAGAATTGGAAATTTTAAGGTTTGGAAAGTTCATAAATTTGACCGGAAGTTGACTTTGAGGATATTGTATTTGGATTGTGATTCCGGGAAAATGAATATCTTAGTTATGTCATTAGAGACTTGTGTGAAAAATTGGATTAATTCCGTGTTGGTTTGCTATGTTTTGGCACGACTTATGGAAGTTGAAAAGTTCAAAGTTCATCAAGTTTGATTTGGGGTGTGATTTATCGTTTCGTTGTTGTTATGAGTGATTTGAGGCCTCGAGTAGGTCCGTTTTGTATTTCAAGACTTGTTGGTGTATTCGAATGGGGTCCCGAGGGGCTCGGGTGAGGATCAGACGAATTTTGAATCATTTTGGCACTGGTGTGTTCTGCTGATTTCTGGTGTCACAATTCTTCATCGCGATCGCTACTAGATGTCCACGTTCACATAGACTTGTTTGAAGGCTGGGAGAAGCTGTTCTTCGTATTTGTGAGTCCTCAGACTCGTTCGCATAGCTTTTTGTAGATTGTGCATCATATTCGCGTAATGTATGCCTGAAGAGGGCCATCGATGGCCTCTTCTCGCGATCATGATCCTTCTACCGCATTTTCGTAGTTTTGAATTCTGTCTATATCGCGTTCGTGAGGCTTATGCCGTGAACACGTAGAGTATTTTGGTGGCAGATTAATTTTGTTCATTGTGAATGCGATGGATTTTCCGTGTTCGCGTAAGAGGGATGCCTGGGCAGAATTATAAGTACTCTATTTCAAGGTTTTCGGCTAATTTAGCATTTTTGAAGTTATGGAGCTCGGATTGAGGCAATTTTGTCACGACCCAAACCGGAGGGCTGCGGCGATCACCCAGTACTTTACTCAATTGAGTACCAACATAACATCTCTTTCTTTTCGTAATATCATGGGTAAATGGGCCAAAAGGGTCATCATAACACAACCAGAATAAAACATAAGGGAATGCTAGACATAGGACAAACTAACATGATATAGAAACTTATACATGTGAGATACGGGCCTATAAGGCCGACATGATCATTTGTAAACTCAAAACATAGGGCGACAAGGCCATACAAGTATACATATACCTGACATACATCTACAAGCCTCTAAGAGTATATAAGCATCATAAAGGTCGGGACAGGGCCCTACCATACCAATCAATACATATCTGAATCATACTTACCAAATAGGAAACTCCAGAGAAAGTGGAGTGCACCAGCACCTTCTTTGAGATGATAGCCTACTAGGAGGACTATCAACCTGTCTACCGGGACCTGCAAGCATGAAACGCAGTGTCCCCAGGCAAAAGGGACGTCAATACGAATAAAGTACTGAGTATGTAAGGCAAAAAAACATAAATAAAAACAGTAATGTAAAGAGAGGTATAGGAGATACAACCTGTAGCATCTGAGTGCCTATGATATATACTGGCATGAAATGCATGATACATATATACATAATCTTTTAAAAACATACGCCTCTGTGGGCGGGCATCATCATCATCATATTGTACCCGGTCTCGAAGAGGACTCGGTAAAAATGTACCGGCCATCATAAGGCTCGGTAGAATCGTACCCGGCCCTGTGGAGCTCGGTAAAATCCAACTTATCAGTGGTTGCACAGTAGGTACCGTACCCGGACGATTATAGCGCGGCTCGGTAGGGTGAAATAGATACATATATATAATTGGAATCATGGAATCACATGCTCAACCTTCTGGAGTGACGTAAGGTCGTTGCACCTTCGATTAAAATTCTAGACATCATACAATCAATATTAACTTCACCAGGATTCAAGGATCATACATACTTTCTTAGAATAACTTTAGAAGGAAAGAACAACATAGACAACCTTAGTTTCTAGGAGTAGATTCGTTATGAAATAGCATTTCGTTGACGTTTGTTTCACTTTAGATCATTCCAAAATAAAGAAGGAAGTGCTTTAACATAACTTGACCATGTTGAATACTTAATACCTTCCGAGAAACTCTTCAAACAAGTCAACTCAATCTATCATAACATAAGGAGATTAAAAATCAGTGTTGAGTAAAGGCTAAGTGCGCAACTTAAACTAGTAACTCGTTTATGTAAATTTGGGAAGCATCTCCCCTGTAACAAGGTCCTCCTCCAATACCATATACCAACAAAAATGACCATAGAAATCCAGAAATACATAATTATCAATAACAAGACACCATAAAACAACTAGTCACAACTACTTCACGACGAGCGACGAGCTCCAATTGGAATTCGTATACCCCATATCGCCCCTTATAGACTTCTTAATTTAACTTAGTAGTATCATTAACATGATAATTAATTTATTCATCAATGATTCCATCTTTATACCATATATTTGTAACAACGAAAATAATCCACAACTCCAATTATCCTCAATTAGCAACTTTATTCACTAGTTCATGTCTAGTCCATCCATTTAACTTAATCAGTGTCAATATAACCTTAAGAAAAAGAAAGAACACAATATAATTACCTTATAAAGTGAACTCAAGTATAAATCCATGTTATATTTAGCTTACAACAGGCCAACACACCCCAATCACTTCATACCCAAAATGACTACTATAGTAGTGTCAAACACACCGAAAATGTTACAAAGAATGACTAATCCACCATTTAGTACATTATGTGGTGTTTCTCCACAACATTTCTACTCCAAAACACCATTAAAAAACAGCAAAATATACATCCCAAAAGTAACGCATACAACCCTCAAAACAGTCCATTACAAGTCGAATAATTCGAACTCATAGCTTCCGATCACCGTCCCATGAGTTCTAACTATTTGGAAACGAATTTATCAACCTTACTTCATGTTTAAAACTTAATTATAGAAATAATATATTTTTTAAACTATTAAACACCTTCCAAAACTCAAACTACAAAGAAAATGAGAGGCAAAATAGCGATACTTACGTTGTGGGGATCGTTTTAATGTTATTGCTACTTGATTTCGTGCCTCGGATGATAATCTTGTTGAAAATACTTGTGGAGAGTTTGAAGTAAAGTTAAGGGTCTTATTTGGCCGTGTTTTGTGGAAAATTGAATAAAGAGACGAGATAAGGTATAAATATCCATTTTTTTGGAAAGTCAAAAAGGTGTTACTTGGTACCCTATAATTGGCCCTTCTTCATATGGTTATATATTTTTATCCGGATGTCGTATGAATGAAAAATTAAGAGAATTGCAAACTAGATTCCAATAAATTCAATTTGGTATATAATATTTCCCAAAAAGACCTTATATAACACACGAAATGTATTTCTCAAAAAGCTTTAGTGACACACTACTTGTCAAATATGCAGTCTTTGCAGTCTCACGAAACTGCAAATATCTCTCAACTCCAAGGTCGTATCAATAAAGCGTTTAATGAGTTAGAAACTATACTCATATATATTCAATTTTATATGTATTTAATCTCGTAATTCCAAGTATATTGGGAGAAAATCTCCGCTACATTTGACATAAGTTTCAGCACATTTATGAATGTAACTTGTGATGACCTTTGCCAACTTTTGTTCCACAACTCGCTTGACTTCAAAACATAACACACGACTATCATAAACCTAAAATAACTCATAACATAACCTCTTTATCAGGTTAAGAACCCTAGTATCACCCTAAAAGTATAAATTATAACATTCACTACTTGTCAACATTCAACGAAACTTTTTTTCTTTAATTTGTTTAGCTTCTAAGCCTTTCAACCCTCTTGGTACTTGTTATCCATGATCTTAAAGATTTGTAACCTCCAAGGTAACATGAGAAACTTAGTTTATGTACTTTCAAAGTTGATCTCACTTCTGAGCTTGCATCAATTGACTTACGAATACTCTCACGTACGAAGATATGGGATGTAAAAAATTCGTGAATCAATTTTTACCATTGGATTGGCTTAAGTGTTTTCTACTCGGTTTTGATTATATTTCATGGATCTATCATTATTTTTTAAATTTATTGATGAATTTTAAAGAGGAAATTGGAGGTTTTATCCTAACGTTTCATAAAGCGAATTTTTGAGTTTTGAACATCGATTTGGAGTCAGATTTGAGTAAAACTAGTATGGTTGGACTCATAACTGAATTAGTTGTCGGATTTTATGAGTTTTTTTGGCACATAAGGTGCGGGCCCGGGTTGGATCTTTTGACCGATTTTGATCTTTTGATTAACGATTCCATATTTATCGATTGGGTTTATTTCCTTCGGTATTATTTGATGTATTTGAGTTTCTTTTGGCTAGTTTTGAGCCGTTCGGAGATCGGTACGCGCGCGATGGAATTTTGGAGCATAGTGTGACTTTCTCAATATTGGATTTTTCTTGTTCGAGGTAAGTAACACTTCTAAACTTAGTGCTGAGGGTATGAAACCCCGAATTATGTGCTATATGATTGGTGTTGAGGTGACGCACATATTAGGTGACGGACGTGTGAGCGCGCACCGTGTGAAGTATGAATCTGTTATTCCAGTGGTACCGTGTAGTTACCTAATCTTATATGTAACCATGAAATTTCTACGTACTTGAGCTACTGAGCGTGACCCATGTTAGAAACCATGTCTAGGCTACATGCTTATCCTATTGGGACCCACTGAGCTCATTTCTGATGTTGAGTTATCTACTTTCATTACATTACATACTGAATCATACACATTCATATACATATCCTATCTTAGTCCCTGTTATATTTATTGACATATCATATCATCATTTTGGGCTAGTTTCATGGACTTGTGAGCTCGAGAGATATAAGAGATTAATGACTGAGTGAGGTCGAGGTCCTGAGTGTGAGTAATATTATGGGATCGGGCTGCACGCTACAGTAGGTTATATTGATTTGTGCCATGATTGGCTTGATATAGCACTTGGGCTGAAGGAGCCCCTCCGGAGTTTGCACACACACCCAGTGAGCGCGGTTGATTTATATTGAAGGATGGATCTTCCCTAGACATGGATCTTGTCCGAAGCATTCATACCTGGGGATAGATCTTCCCCACGGGCTGGATTGGCCCTACTCACTACTGAGTGACTTATGGTCAGTTCATGTATATATTCCGGGATGGATCTTCCATGGACCAGATTGACCATATACAGTACTGAGTGATTGAGCGTGGTGAGTGGAAAGTGTGAGACTGTAAGATTGAGTACTCTGGGAGTGTGAGTACATGAGTTCATCTCTGAGATACATTTCATTGACATGCACATATGACATACATGCATAGAGATGCATTCTAACAGATGATGTTCTTTATTTCATTTTAGATTTTTTAAATTCTAAATCTTAGGCGCTCATGATTTGTACTAACAGACCTTGGGAAATGTATAAGATTCAGATAATTTCTTTTACTTAATTGTCTTGTTAAATTTTGTTGGAATTGGATAGTTAGTAACTTGCTTACCTAACAGGTTGGTTTAGGTGCCATCATGAACAATTGGATTTTGGGTTGTGACAAGTTGGTATCAGATCTTTAGGTTCATAGGTTCTACAAGTCATGAGCAAGCGATTAGTAGAGTCTTGTGGATCGGTACAACGACATCCATATCTATCTTCGAGAGGCTACAGCGCATTTAGTATAACCTTCCCAACTTTATTTCCTTATCGTGCATCATTGATTCATCTTGAAGCGTAACTCTTTGAATTCCTTCCATGCATTTTTATGCACATGTGAGCGCTCGATATCAGCTATGCATCGACGACTTGTGATTCTACGGATGATGTGTGAGATGTGATTTTTGTGTGGTGATGATGGGCCATTCTAGAGGACTTGAGGTCGGGTTTTGACTGTAGCTTGAGCACGGGTATTTTGGTTGTGTGAGCATGTGATTTTGGACTTATACGTTCGATAATGTTCCTATGAGCGGAATTCGTGACTTGATGAGTGGCTGGATGGCTACGTGATGAGTATCATGTGACCGTGATATGTGTTCATATGGTTTAAATGTGATGGGAAGAGTTTTCTTGAGATGTACAAAGGACTATTGGATGTTTTGATTTTGTCTTGATTTGACGTATAGTCTCGAGTTATGAGTGCATTGGAGGGTCTTTCACGTTGTTTAACTGTGGAACGAATTAGGTTATCATGCCTTGTTTGTGAGTTCAAACTCAGGAAGATTAAGTGATTGCATAGTAGTTGTGGCTGTGAAAGGGTATAATGAGATGTCAGTTGAGGCTAAGCAAGTGGATTATAACCTTTGAGGTAATCTATGGATGTGTGATTTTTATGATGTTGTGTGGAGGATTTCTTTTCTACCAATTGGTTATATTTGTGAGATTAGTGTTTGGATCGGTTGTAATAGTTAACCTGACCGTCACGAGGATGAATGTGAGATTTGCATATGACTTGAGGTATTAGATGGGTTGTGTTACATGAGATTATAAAGGATTTCGTTGAATCTTACTGTGGTATTATGGCAGTAATAGGGTATGGTTATTATAAGTTATCAGATGTTTTATTCCATGTCTTTGAGCCAAGTGGGGGAGTTTTCTATCGACGAGTTGATTGCACGGTTATGTGTTTTATTGGTTTCGTTTGAGGTATACTTGTGAATCAGTTATGGCTTGCAAAGGTTGATATTAAGGATGACTCGAGTAAGGGAATTTCTGGATACGGGTTGTATTACACTCAATGGATATATGGGAATCATGGGATGATTGAGTGGTTATTCATGAAAGATCTAGTGTTCATGGAGTAGGAATTTTCTTGGTTACGTTAAGGTGGGTTTACTTCTTTGGGTGTCGCCGTTCTAATGGGGAACAATTAGTTTGGACCATTTGGGGCGGTGCCATTGATATTTTAGAAGAGTGGATGACTCTCGAGAATGGTTCTAATGGATTCAAGATTTATATATAGCAATTGAGAATTTCGGATTGGTATATGGCTGGAATCTGATATTTGCATTGGATGGTGTCGAGACTCGTGGTATTTCTATATCATTATGGATTATACACTTCAGTATCAAGGAGGAGAAGGAAAACAATTTTGGGTTCGCAGAAGGTCTCTTCAAATTGTGTATCTTGGTTATGGTACTTTTGGGGTGCTTGAGAGTGAATTTAGCGACTTATGGGCCTTAGGGCGGTGTGGTTTTATGCTAGAGTATGTGGGGGTGAGTTTTGGTTAAGGATCGTGGTGTTCTAGAAAGAAGAAGTATCACTTTAAGGGAAATTTGTAGGGAAATCGGAGAAATACGAAAACTTGGTAGTAGGTTGGATCAACACAGTAATGGATACGATCGGTTCTTTGGGTACTATAATGTGGTGAGTTTCAACAGGTGTTTTGTGGAAATGCTCTTGGGTTTTGGTGACCTGCATGGCTTGGTTGAGTTAGAGGGATTCTGTTTTAATGGCTTGGTTATGTGTTAATGGGTTTCGAAGAGTTCTCGATGATTTCTATCACGGTTCGAGGTGGATATTTCCTACTAGCGTGTAGAACATGTTGCGTATTATTATTTTCTCCTGGATGGGATCAAAGTGAATGTTCCTGGGTAATTGAATATGTAGTATGCTTGTGACTCAGGGTGTATTATGAATTCTCCTACTTTCCACATGATGGCATGATAGGTGTGGTGCGTTATGCGTGATCGAGATTTGCATGTGCAAGGTCACTGTTCAGTTTTGACGGGAAGGTCATGAATTCTTAGACAACATGTACGGTTTCAAATGTCTAGATGAATGCGATAACTGCTTGGTAATGCCTGAGGAGGTGCATTTCAGAAGGCACACTAAGTTTTGACATACAAATTCTTCATTAGTATTGGGGTACTCGCCTGATTAATTGACTGCTGATATTCAGATTTTTTCTATGTGGCACGGAAGAATTATAGAAGTATTCCTCGTGGCATGATCGTGTATGAGAGATGTGTTAGACATTCGGGCTGTGGAGTTAGGATCATACATGGTAATTTGTGTGTTCTATGGATTTGGAGTCTAGGAGTTCTCAGGAGCAGAGTATTTGTGGTTGGGGACTGTGAAGCTAGACATATGATAATATGCGTTGTGGTTAGATCATCGTGGACCTCCGGAGGGTTATTTATCTATTTGTGAATGACTAGAGTTGATTTGGGGCCCATTGGTAGGCCTAATAAGGATATGTATTCCACACCGGGTCAGATGGGTTGACTCCGCATTATTGTTGTTGAGGGATGTGCCCTTCGGCTAGAGTTGAGATTATTCATGATCTGAGATGCTCTATGAGTTACTCTTCTATGCTATGAGGGGTTGTGATTCGTTGGTTTCACGCACACATGGTGCGGTCCTATTTTTGGCCTTATAGCGGAATTTGAGTAAGATGGATATTAGGGTGTTGACAAATGATAACATATTTGGTGATGTTCTTTCTTGTCTGTGGTATTATGTTTTGGTTCCTTCGTGGTTATGGTCATGCACCTGGGGTACTTGATGTCGAATTGCGCGTTGTAATTGATTTTGAGTATAGTGGTTGAGGTATTTCATACGGACCAGTGTTTGGATGGGGTCACGTATTGCATCAGAGTTATGTTGAGATACGATCTTTCTTGTTAGATTCATGTGTTATGATTCTATGGTGTGATATGGGCTTTTAGCATTGCGTTGTAGAGGTATTTGTTGAGCTTGCGGGACGGTTCTCTCGTTTGAGTCATTTTCCATGTTTGAGTATTGCGTATGGGTGCATGGATTGAACGGTTTGTGGCTCTGGGTAGTATTGATTTTGCATGTCAGTAGAGTAGTTGGTATTTGATAAGATGAAGTCGTCAGACCTAGGATGGGTTCTATCAAATTTGATTGCGGTATATTTGGAAGGATAATATCGAAAGCCGACTTAGTAATTAGGTATAGTTCTTGTTGAAGGAGAGGGAGCTCCATGAATTGTTGATATGATGAATCGCTATGAGTTTCCACGTGTTTCTTTCATCATCGACAATGTACAAAGGTTTTAGAACGAGGTTTTTTTGACATGAGGTTTATTACCGAAATTGGGTTATTTTGGGTAGCTGTTCTAATTGGAGATTATTGCTATGAGTATTTGAGTTATGTGGAATATCATGTGATTGTGTCTTGGGTTATGGTTATGACTTGATTCAGCTTGTTCAGACTTATACATTGTGTAAATACAATATTCGGATCCAACAGGAAATTCCAGATGTTGGAAATTAGGTTCTAAGGTTTATGGGCTAAGGTTGAAGTAATGATCTTCAAGTATGTTGTGTTGTTGGGCCTTTATAGAATAGAGTGATGTGGGATCACCCCCGGGTATGTGCATGGTAAAGTTACTTGGCGGTTTGATGGCTTTTGGAAAAACTATTGTGACTTTCGAGGATGAACATATATTTAAGTAGGGGAGGATATAAAGACCCGACCAGTCATTTTGAGAATTTGCATCCCGTTCAACTATTTGACGTCTTGAGTAGCATCGTTTTAATTATTATGACTTACGTGAATCGTCGGTTTTGGTTTTCAGGTTATTCGAGATTGATTTGGAAGAATGATTCTCAACTATGAAGCTTTAAATTGGAAGAGTTGACCAAGTTTGACATTTTAGTATTTGACCTCAGAATGGAGTTTTGATGGTTCCGATAGGTTCGGATGGTGATTTTGGACTCGGGTGTATGCCTGGATTTGCATTTGGATGTTTCTAGAAGGTTTCGGCACAAATTGGCGAGAATTGGAAATTTGAAGGTTTGGAAAGTTCATAATTTTCACCAAAAGTTGACATTGAGTATATCGGATTCGGATTGTGATTCCGGGAATTGGAATAGCTTATTTATATCATTCGGGACTTGTGTACAAAATATGGTTCATTCCGGGTTGATTTTCTATAATTCGGCACGAGTTATGGAAGTTGAAAAGTTCAAAGTTCATCAAGTTTGATTTGGATGCGATTTGTCGTTTAGTTGTTGTTATGTATGATTTTAGGCCTCGAGTCGGTCTATGTGTTTCGAGACTTGTTGGTGTGTTTGGACGGGGTCCCGAGGGGCTCGATTTTGGATCGGACAGATTTCAGATCGCGATTTCTGGTGTCACAGTTCTTCATCGCGATCGTGACTAGCTGTCCGCGTTCGCATAGACTTGTTTGAAGGCTGGGAGAATTTTTTTTCCGCGTTCGCGAGTCCTTATACGCGTTCTCATAGCTTGCTATAGATTTTGCATCACGTTCGCATATGTATTCACGTGTTCACGTAGTGTATGGCTGAGCTGGGCAGTCGCTGGCCTCTTCATCGCGTTCACAACCCTTCTACCGTGTTCGCATAGTTTTGTCTTCTTTGTGTATCGTGTTCGCGAGGCTTGTGCCAGGGATGCATAGTGTATTTTTGTGGCAGATTAGTTTTGTTCATGGCGAATGCGATGGATTTTTCGCGTTCGCGTAAGAGGTTGCCCGGGAAAAATTATAAGTACTCTATATCGAGGGTATCGACCATTTTAGCATTTTGGAGATATGGAGTTCGGATTGAGGCGATTCTTGAAGTAATTTTCACCATGTGGATTGGGGTAAGTGTTCTCTACTCAATTTTGATTATATTTCATGAATCTATCTTCATTTTGTCAATTGATTGATGAATTTTAAAGAGGAAATTGAGGGTTTTAGCCTAAAGTTTCATAAAGCGAATTTGTTGAGTTTTGAACATCGATTTGGAGTCGAATTTGAGTGAAACTAGTATGGTTGGACTCATAACTAAATGGGTTTTCAGATTTTGTGAGTTTTGTCGGGTACCGAGGTGCGGGACCGGGTTGAACTTTTTGACTGATTTTGGGCTTTTGATTAAATATTCTACATTTATCGATTAGGTTTGTTTCCTTTGGCCTTATTTGATGTATTTGAGTTTCTTTTGGCTAGTTTTGAGCCATTCAGAGGTTGGTACGCGCGTGATGGCATTTTGGAGCATAGTGTGGCTTGCTCGGTATTGGATTTGGCTTGTTCGAGATAAGTAATGTTGATACCCAATTTTTCCCATATATATTTTATAAATACATATATACTTTCAAAATAGTGCATGAGCATCAACCAACATTTTTCCATAATTTTTCATAATTCTTAAAGGCTTTTAATCAATTTATTCCGGCATTGTTATTATCTAAATAATTATTAATTGCATCAAAAATAATTTTCTAATAATTTATTACTTAATTCTCATAATTTATATTCATATTAAACTTTAAACATTTTATGTATAATTATATTTGCATCTTTAGGCTATAATTGCAATATTTCGCAATAATAGCCACATATATGCATAATTACCTTATTTACATCGAAAAATGAAATTTTATATTTTTACGATGTTAAGTAAATATTTTAAATCATTTTCATGCACAAATGTCATTTTTATTATTTATTAATTATTTTTATAAACTATTTTATTAATTTAATTAGGTAATTAAAATCTAGCCCCTTTTTAATTAATTCCGGACCTAGCCTAACCCATTACCTCAGCCCAATACACTAAGCCCAGTACCCAACTGCCCATACCCGCCCAACCAGACCCTTACTCGTCCAAATTAACCCACCCGGCCTAAAAATCTAATCCCAACCGTTGATCTCTCGAGATCAACGACTCCCAAACACCCGACCCCTTTTAATTATACCAAACACCCCTAACCCTAATTCATTCCCACCAAATGCCGCCCTCAAACACTCTCGTCTCCCCCTTCTCTCTTCTCAAACCTTAACCCGCCGCCACCCATTTCCTCTTTGATTCCTACCAGGAATGGAATCATTCCTCGATTCTTTACCATATCTGGTCTTACCTCTTTACCAACTACTCGTTTTTGATATTACCTGACTGACTTTCCTCAAATGGAAAGTTTATCTCGAGAGATTCGAACTGATTCGTACCTAATCTCTGTAAGTACAAATATTTTCGTATCTTGTACTAATTCGTACCTAACCTAAAGTTAGGGTTTTTAGATCTTTGTTTCGAACCAGATTTGGTTCAACTTCTGTTTGTTTTTATTCTCCATCTATATTTATTTTGCTACTAATAAATCTGCCTATTTTCCGTTAAATCTTCTACTTACCTAAACTAGGGTTTTAACCTTCTTTAATCGAACCAGATTTCGTTCAAATCTTATGTTTTCTTTAATAATTCTCCGTCTATATGATTTTATTGAAATAGACGATGCCTTTCCTTTATTTCTTTACCAATTTATGTTTACCTAAAATTAGAGTTTTTCAGATCTTAGTTGAATCAAATATAGGTCCATTCTGTTATCTTTAAAACTACTATCTAGGTTCATTATGTGATTATTGTGTTGATTTTATGGTTTACCTTTTTGAATATCCTCTTATCTAACTTATGTACCTTGTCTTCTCCGCCGATTTTATGGTTTACCCCAAAATTAGGGCTTTGAAATCTTCTCTTGATTTCCGTTTACTCTTTCCTTTCTCGTATGATGTTGATGTTTTCTTTATTAACATTCAACCTACCATGCTTTCATTATTTCCTTACCTTATTTTCTTTGAGATTTCATGTTAATTGATACTTTCTTTATTTTGAGCGGCACTCGCCTGATTACACGTTGTTATGGCTATTAATTGATTAGACCCCGACTTCAATATATTCTGAGAATTATTTTCATCCTTTAATTGTGTATGATTGACTTTTACCTTATTTTTATGCTTAATTCAGTTCTATTTAATCCCTTCTCCCTCTCCCTTTTAACAAGACGAGAACTCTCCTATTCTCACTAAAAAAACTTAAGCTCTCTTGTTCTCTGGTGTTCTGATTTCTGTGCTAAGTGTCTCTTGTTTTGGTCGGCTGAAAGCCAAGGCCAAATTATTCTGGGATTTCCCTGTTGTGGCATACTTGCTTATTTTCTTACTTAACTGGTACGTCCTAACCTTTGCAATTTCATTCTTTACACTTTGCTTCACTAGCATGTATCAATTCCCAATATGATTCTGTCTTTCACATGATTATATGATCTCATTTAGTAAAATTGTTAACTTAAGACTAAGTTATTTCGAATAATGTGAATCCTCTCATAGGTTAGTCTAAGGTTTAATTTGTTTCATGCACTGCTTTTTAATTCTATACCTATTCTGAACTTTGCACACCATGAACGTGTAATCAGTCAATTTGTTGCTTAATTCCCCAGCCCTGTCTGTATATTTAATGTAATTGGCTAATTCAATTGTTTGTCAATTTGTTTCTTAACTCCCCTTCCCTGTCTGTTTACTTCACGTATTTGGCCAATTCAATTATTTGCCTAACTGCTTTTGTGATTAATCCATGATTGTCTTAAGTACTAGCATGAGTATTTAGCATAACTAGACTTCAATTATTTGAGCTATATGCTTGAGAAGGAATTCTGTTTGTCTTCTTGGAGCAGTTCTGCCTGCAACTCTATGTTATGAATCCTTTTTCTTCTGAAATCCAACTGTTTTAAAACTTTCCCCTCCTCCCTTTTATGTACTGATTTTAGACCCCATTCCTAGTCCCTTAGGTTCTCAACCACCCCAGTGTGAGCACTGTCTGGGGTCCACATGACACTCCCTTGAACTCTAACACACTGGGGGATGGTTTTCCAATCTCTTGAACTATCTTCTGAATGTGGTTATGGTGTGAGCATTGCCCTGGTCCCCTGAGGCCCTTGGGAACTTTGACCCACTGGAAACATGTTTTCCAATAAACTGTGGAGGAATCACTATGTTGTTGTTATGGTAGAAGGCATGGTTCCCAAGTTTATTTGGGTCTATGAAGGCTTCCTATAGTGTAATTATTACCCTTAGGTGATTCATTTGATATTCTGGGATGTAATAACTCTGTAATAACAGATTTGGGGACATTTAGTGAAGATGGTTTTTTTTTTACTTATATAGGATTTAATTACGCTGATTAAACTATGTGAGTACTATGCTATGTTTATAAATCCTGCTTATAGGACTTTCATGATCATTTTGATTTTGTGTTATACATTTTTGCATACTAGAGATCCTGCTTATAGGACTTTCGTTTAATTCTGTACATTAGAAATCCTGTTCATAGGGTCTATACATGTTTTCAACAAATGTGCATTAGCAATTATGCCTATAGGACTTTGTTGTTTGAGATAATTATCTTTCCTGGCAATCTGTTAAAATTCTGCCCATATACGGTTAATAGATATCATGCCTATAAGACTAAAATCAGTTTCAAACTTAGAAATCCTGCCTATAAGGTTTAAATCAATCATGCGACAGATATCATGCCTATAGCACTAAAATCAGTTTCACACTGAAAAATCCTGCCTATAGGGTTTAAATCAATTCAGTAATTAGCAAGCATGCCATATGATTGAAAAATGAAATAAAACCTATCTCTATAGATTAAAATCCATGCTACACCTAGAAATCATACCTATAGGTCTGTAATTAATAAGTTCATAGATATCATGCCCATAGGATCCTGTTGGTCGATTTTGAATTCATTCGGTACTATCAATCACTTAGGCATTATATCTATAGGACTTAATAATGATCCTGGGGTTATAATTGTGACTTATTACTGCTTGAAGTTCCCAGACTCATGCTGAATAAAATCAGTAGGCAAGCAAATAGGTCGTAATGCTCGCCTTAATAAAATTGTCTCGGCATTCTGTTTTACCCCATAGATATCCTTCCTATAGGATTCTAAAGTTAATAAAGTTTGCGTGCTTTTGTTGTCTATGTGCGGAGGTCAATGTGAGCTCATACTTGTTCCTTATCTGAAAGTCCTATTTGTTTTTGTTTGTCGCCTAGATTTCACATTTTAAGTAATATAGGTTGGTCTAGAACTATCCCAAATAGAGGTCCTAATACCTCTAGGTCCATAGATGAGGGACGAGTAGTGCACGCATAGGGAACGAGATAAAATCAACTAGAACGTATAAGTAACAACTTAAAGATAGTAATCAGGTAGTAAGGAGATGGTAGTCTGTGTGCTAAGTACTATGAGTAACACCCAGACTTGAGGGAGTTACAAAGTATTGCATGGGGTGATCCTATAGGCCAAAAAAACTTAGGACCCCTCCCCCCCCCTTTATTCCTATTTTAAAATAAATTTAGTACTTTATTTGTCAAAATTGCTTTCTTCCCCTTAGACTAATTCTCTTAATTTAAGTTCGGTCGGGACCCACCATTTTGGACCTCGAGGGATGCCTAACACCTTCCCCTTGAGGTAATTTGAGCCCTTACCCGATCTCTGGTGATGTAAACTAGTTCTATGAGTTATCTGCTCTAGGTGCCCTAACGCACCTTAATCTGTTAGGTGGCGAATCTTCCAATTCCTTCAACCCATCCCAAAAAGAGGAGTTTTCCCAAAATATCGAAACCCGATTTCGCGAGAAAAGGGGGCGCGACAGCATGGAGACTCTGATGGAGATTTTTTTCTAGGCTCTTACCATAACGAACCTGATTTTTGTGAATTAGTCTTTAAGCATGCATTTATTGTTCCGTCAATACTTGCATACCCCTTCCCCGTCCCACTTTATGTGGATTTATTTGCCTATCTTTAGTCATTTGCGATTTCTCTTTCTTGTTTTATTACTCTTTACTATGAAAACTGACTTGTCTCCTTATTTTCATTCTTAAACACCTTTACAATTATTAAATACCGCATTTATCATTTTTCATCGTGCAAATACGTGGCAATGTGCTATTTTTGTTGCATAAATCATGCTCAACATCATATTCCACTCATGCGTAATTAATACCTTAGCAATGCTTGATGAGTGTTTGCGCTCTTCCTATATCACCCTATTTGAATTTGGAAAGTCTTATTTGCGGTAAAACTAGTCGATCAACAGTGCAGTCAACGGTTTCGTGCCTTTCCCCCTCAAGTTGTCCGCTTGAGGGTACCAATCTAGGCCTCTACAGAAACCTTACTATGATTATAATTGTACATACATCATGGTCAAACCTAGCCTGGTTTAATATGTTGTCCACATAATAACCCCTTAAGAAAAGCCTTGTCCAAAGTCCACCGGGGTTTCCATAATCCCAACGGACGCAACCATGATATGTGCATTAATTTGGAGAAATAAGGTGCCAATATTCTAATCATTAATGTATAAATAGGAAAATTTGGAGGGGGGGAACGAAGTCCCCAGGTTCGGCATGGTCCGTAATATACCATCATTGTTACTAGATTGGTGGGAAGACCTTCCATCAAGCGATAAAACCATGTGAAAAGAGTCCTTGGAAACCTGCCTTCCTTATTAGACATCCAACCAAAAAACATGTTGATTGAGGCTGCCACTATGTTTTGGGACGGAGAAAGGGTCGTGTTCCGTTTTGGCAAAAAAAGAAATGACCCCTCTTTTGGAGGAAATATGGGGATTCGCTGGACTACCTTGGGACAGTCCCGGTTTATTGGTTCCGGAAAATCCCACTCCCAAATGGTTTCTGAAAATGATGGGGTTAAAAAATAATGAGGACTTGATGTGTCTGAAGAAGTCCTATATACCCTTCGACCTCCTTTATGAACGATACGGTCACAGAAAATCCTACCGTATATTTCATGACGAGTTCTCCATCACTTCCTTGGGTTGGATTCATCGCAGGGTTTTCGTGTTTATCGTCTACTTCTTGATGATAATGTTTCCAAGAAAAAAGAACAGAATTCACACCAGACTGGCCATGGTAACTAAAGCCTTAATGGGGAGAATCAAGGGACAAACATATACTATTGTCCCTATGATTATAGCATACATATATCGGGCCTTGGATCGCTGCCAGAAGGGGTTCAAACACTTCGAGGTTTGTAATTTGCTACTAAAAATTTGGTTGCTAGAACATTTCCAGAGAGGTCAATATCTCCAAGAGTTTCCACGAAGACCGTGGAACAATCACATAGCCTTTCATCACCCCAAGAGAATGACCTTCATCCCAGACAGGTTTGCTCAACCAAAGAATGCTACAAAATGGGTGAAATTTTTTGACAACTTGACTGAGGACCAGGTTCACTGGATGTTCGAGTGGTTCCCCACCAATGAGTTCATCATCCGATCCAGGGACGCTCCACACTTGGTGTTGATCGGGTTAAGGGGTATACACCCCTATGTTCCTATCAGGGTCATGAGACAAGCTGGTAGAAAATAGATTATACCATGAGACTCCAAAATGAGTCACTACAAGGCAGATTTCTAAGATGATGACATCCCATATAAATGTGAAGCTCAACATATGTTGCACTTGAAGATTATTTTGGAAAGGGACACCATCGATCCAGATCGATATCACGCAGGGCATATGTACTTTTAACCATCGTGGTTAGAGGACTGCATAGTAGGAATGGTCGAGCAAGGATTCGATCAAGGAAATAGAGTCGCAGATGAAGCTACCAACGCACAGGTGAAGTATAACAGACTGCGCAAAAAGGTTCGCGAGTCCAAGGTTGAGCATCTAGAACAACACAAGACTGATATGAAATTAATCAATGAATGGAGAGAAATGGCTACCAGATCGAATGAAAGGATGGAATATCTGGAGCGGGGTCTGATGGAGATGGAAGGGAAGATGAGGAAAAGATTCATAGACTGCCAGAATGCTGAAGGTATCGAAGGAGGGCATCTCGCCAGGGCATACCTACTACTGGACATGCGCGACCTGGGGAACCTGATCGGTGGAGAAAAGAGAATCAGGCCTGGAGAAGGTCCTTCTGGGACCAAATAGATTAGTCTTATTCATTTTTACTTTTCGAATGTAATAAGGCCAAGTGCCATTAGTGACTTACCTTATTGTCATTTTAGATTCGTCTTATTTATTGCATTAATGAAACAAGGCAATTATTGGCATTAAATTCTCCAAATCTACTTGTTGCTAGGCCTACCTCGGTCAGAACGAGGCTCCCAAATTAGGACGCGAATTTACATTCCCGCAATATGTGTTTAAATACCGTAAACATTTTTCAGAACTCTCACTAACTTGGTTACCTTTTGTTTTTCTTTCTTTTTAATTATTCCCATCCCCCAAGGTTGGTTCACGCATACTGGCATCATCAGCTTACCACACCAGATCCAGAGGCCCTCCACCTCCTTCTCCTCCAAGTGCATCAAAAGGAAAAGGGAAATCTAAGATGGACGATATGAGTGGCTTCAAAAAAGACAACCCCACACATGCTGAGAATGTGGAAACTTCTGATGGTCGGAGTACTCCGGCACCAAATGACTTGGTTTCGCGGATTGAACAGAAAATACTTGAACTACAGGGTGAGCTTGAGCAGGTTCGTAACTTGGCAAACCTCTCCCTCACACTAAACGTCCCAGATATCAACCATCCAAATACCCAAAACTCGGCACCTCCTCAGAATACAACCAATAAACGCCTGCAGAATCCTCCAGCACCCTACCAATATACAACCCTCCTAAAAATATTTTACCCATACCTACACCTCCTAAACATCAGTATCTCCCGAATCAATGTCCACAAACCACTTATCACACTCCTCAGAATACCCCTCAGCCTATCCCCGATCCCCAAAATTCTACCAATGATCACCACTATACCCAAACTCCTGGCATTCACCAAAACAACCCCATATACGTGGAAACCTTACCCCACTCCGCTCAGCCAATCTCATATACACCGAAAGCCTCCGAAAAGGACCTGCTCATTAAGAACATGGCAGAAGAGATCAAGAAAGTCACAGGCTGAGTTCAGGGTGTTGAAGGAGGCAAAGGAATCGAAGGTCTGAATTATGAGGATTTGTGCATTCAGCCAGATGTGGAATTGTCGGAGGGTTACAAACCTCCTAAGTTCGAGATGTTCGATGGAACGGGTGACCCAAAGGTTCATTTAAGGACTTACTGTGATAAGCTTGTAGGGTCAGAAAGGACAAAAATATTCCCATGAAGTTATTCATGAGAAGCCTTACTGGAGACGCTCTTTCTTGGTACATAAGTCAAAATCCCAAGAAATGGACTAATTGGGTAAGCATGGCGTCAGACTTCATGGATAGGTTCAGATTCAACACGAAAAATGCACCAGATGTCTTATATATCCAGAATATCAAGAAGAAGTCCACTGATATTTTTCGCGAGTATGCTACTCGATGGAGGTCAGAATCAGCGAAGGTCAGGCCGACATTAGATGAAGAGCAGATAAACAAATTCTTTGTCAGGACTCAGGGCCCACAATATTACGAAAGGTTAATGGTAATCAAAAATCACAAATTCTCCGATATCATCAAGATCGGAGAGAGGATCGAGGAAGGTATCAAAAGTGGAATGTTGACAAATTTTGAGGCACCGCATGCCACGAATAAAGCACTACAATCAGGTGGCATATCAAAGAAGAAAGAAGTGGGAACAGTAATGGTTGCCAGGTCTGAAATCTCCATTTGTGTACAAAACACCTCCATCCACATACCAACCTTCATCTCCTAGATACCCTCAACCCGCTATCGCCTACCACACCTATAATACTCAACCATCCTATTATCATTCACCTCCAGCTCGTCCAAATTACCAAAAACCCAGGCCCAATTTTGATCGTAAACCACCTAGACAATACACCCCTATTGCTGAACCCATCGACCAATTGTATGAACAATTAAAAGCTGCTGGATATGTCACCCATATTTCTATCGTGGCTATGGAAAACTCATCACAATGGGCCAACCCAAACAAGATGTGTGTGTACCATTCCGGTATGAAGGGACATACTATTGATGAATGTCGCACCATGAAAGATAAGATCCAAACATTGATTGATACCAAGGTCATACAGGCGAAAAAAACCACGACCAATGTTCGCAACAACCCCCTCTCAGAGCATAGGGGTGAAGGAGTCAATGTAATAAAAACTGATGAAGAGTGGGATCCCGAGGGATCAATCATACTTATTCGAGAGGGTGATAATCCTAAGAAGCCGTCACAATCAATACCATGGTGGTACAGGTACAGCCGCCAGTCAAAGATGAGGTAACCGCACCGGCTCCCTTTGAAGTAGAAATGACACCACTTGCAGCTACACCTGCTCCGTTCGAGCTAGAAGTATCCACACCTTTCACTGTGACGGTGACATACACACCGTTCTTCAGTTCCAACATTGTACCTTGGGATTATGTTGTCGAGGCTAGGAGAAATAGGAAAGAAAAGATGGAAGAGTCCGGCGCTGCACAAGGGATGACCAGAACGGGTAGACATAGCATTTGGGAGAGACCAGTAAGCAAGCTTCCAACAAACAACCCGTCAGTGAAACTGATCCAAATGACCTATGGAGGAAAGTACAAGCAAGGGAGTATTCTGTTGTTGATCATCTGAATAAGACACCTGCCCAGATATCCATCTTATCGTTGCTGCAAAATTCCGAAGCACACAGTAATGCTCTGATGAAGGTACTAAATGAAGCATATGTGCCCAACAACATTACTAGAGGAGAAATGGCCAATATAATGGGACAAGTGTTGGAGAGCCATAGGATCACCTTCCATAAAGACGAATTGCCACCTGAAGGATTAAGGCACAATAGGGCACTGCACATCACAGTGCAATGTGAAGATAAGTTCATTGCCATAGTTCTGATAGACGGAGGGTCCAACCTCAACATCTGTCCGCTGAAGACTCTGAAGAGGTTGGGCAAGGGCCTACATGAAATACGAGTAGGATCTATGAATGTCAAAGCATTCGATGGGTCATAAAGAGCTACGATTGGAGAAACCAACCTATGCTTGCAAATGGGTCCTACCTGGTTTGATGTTGAATTCCAGGTACTAGACATATTCGCCTCCTACAATCTGTTGTTGGGACGGCCTTAGATACATGCCACTGGAGCTGTCGCATCTACTTTGCACCAAGAGGTAAAATATGAATGGAACCATCAAGAAGTGATCATCCATGGAGATGGGAGCAACCCAATTTACACCAGTCAGACTGTTCCAGTGGTAAAAGATAGAAGGAAGTTAGGTGGAGAAACTTACCATCACATCGAGCGTGTTAACATGATTGAGAAGGATAAATGGTGGAGTAGCAAAATAGAGAGCATACTGGCATGAGCAGGGTATGAACCTGGTAAGGGGCTTGGTAAAAAGCTTCAAGGTATCTCCAAACTAGTACAGCTGAAGCGCCATGGCACAACCTTCGGGCTCGGATATTAGTATACTTGGTAGGAATATCGGAATTGGTCACCACCATGGCGTGGTCCATACTATCCTCTTGAGCAACCCGAGCCGCACCTGAATCAGACCTTCCATCAGGCCGATACAATATGGCGGTAAGAGGAAGAAGAAGCCTTGGCAGCATTGAGGAATTTGTTCTTGGAAGATGATGATATGGATTGTTGTGTAATAGTTGATGAGGAGGAGGAAGAAGGCCTCACTATCCAGATAATGGAGAAGGGAACATCTCTCAAGAACTGGACCGCTAAACCATCAAGGGCCCGAGGAGTTCCGGGGTAGCAAGGCTGATAGCATTGTTTACTTTTGAAAATGATTTCCTCTTTGGCATTTTGTTTTAAATAATATTTTCAGTGTCCCATTTCGAAAAAACATTATTTGAAATCATTTTGCTTAACATTTTAAGTGTCTTGATGTTTTATTATTACTATTTTTCTTTCATATCTTTATCCCTACATCATTACTATTTCTTACCTTGCTAAATCAACAACTTTGACATGTAATGAGACAATGCAACAGAAGGACAGTGACTCGGAAGAAATAGAAGAAGAGGGTGTAATACTTGAGGAAATTGTCAAAGAAGTGGAGAACCTTGAGAACAAGCCCAAGTCCAACCTGGACGAGATAGTCAACTTGGGAGACTCTGAAACCGTCAAGGAAACCCGCATAAGCATCCATTTATCACTATCAGAGAAGGAAGAATACACTTGGTTCCTAAAAGAATATGAGGATATCTTTGTAGGGTCATACGACGATATGACAGGTTTGAGCACATCCATAGTTGCTCACAAGTTACCTACAAATCCAATGTGTCTGCCGGTGAAGCAGAAACTCAGGAAATTCAAGCCAGACATGAGCCTGAAAATCAAGGAGGAAGTCACCAAGCAGATCAAAGCCAAGGTCCTCATAGTAGTTGAGTACCCAACCTGGTTGGCCAACATTGAACCGGTTCCAAAGAAAGATGGGAAATTCAGAGTCTGTGTTGATTATTGGTATCTAAACAGAGCAAGTCCCAAAGATGATTTCCCACTACCAAATATACACATTCTGATCGACAATTGCGCCAAGCATGAATTCCAGTCCTCTATAGATTGCTTTGCGGGTTACCATCAAATTTGGATGGACGAACAAGAAGCAGATAAAACAGCCTTCATTACACCATGAGGAGTGTTTTTTTACAAAATGATGTCGTTCGGTCTAAAGAATGTTGGGGCCACCTACATGAGGGCTGTGACAACGATCTTCCATGATATGATACATAAAGAAATAGAGGTATATGTTGACGACGTCATCATCAAAACCAAGAGGTCTATATATCACATAGCAGATTTGAGGAAATTCTTTGACTGACTGCGGAAGTAAAATCTAAAGTTAAATCCCGCAAAGTGTGCATTCGGGGTTCCTGCCTGAAAATTGTTGGGTATTCATCGTTAGTCGTCGAGGAATAGAGTTGGACCCGTCAAAGGTTAAAACCATCCAGAAATTACCACCATCAAAGAACAAGAAGGATGTGATGAGTTTCTTGGGACGCCTCAACCACATCAGCCGTTTCATAGAACAATCCACAATAATATGTGAGCCAATTTTTAAAATATTGAAGAAGGATGCCGCAACCAGCTAGACCGAGGATTGTCATAAGGATTTTGACAAAATCAAGGAATACTTGTCCACACCACCAGTCTTAGTCCTGCCAGAGCCTGGTAGACCACTACTACTCTGCCTTGCAGTGTTAGATGGAGCCTTCGGTTGTGTTCTGGTACAACATGACGAGACGGGAAGAAAAGAGCAGGCCATATACTACTTAATCAAGAAGTTAACTCCTTATGAAGCACGATACTCTCTGCTGGAACACACTTGTTGCGCTCTAACCTGGATAGCTCAGAAGTTAAGGCACTAGTTTTGTGCCTATACTACATATCTCATATCAAGGATGGATTCCCTGAAGTACATCTTTCAGAAACCTATGCCTACTGGGAAGATGGCCAAGTGGAAAATCTTGCTAAGTGAGTTCGACATCATCTATGTAACTCAGAAAGCAGTCAAGGGACAAGCATTAGCAGATCATCTTACGAAAAATCCTATAGGAGGAGAATATGAACCACTAAGAACGTATTTTCCTGATAATGAGGTATCATTCGTAGGAGAAGATATTGCTGAAGCCTACGACGGTTGGAGAATGTTTTTCGAAGGAGCTGCAAATTTCAAAGGAGTAGGTATCAGAGCCGTCTTGGTATCAGAAACTGATTAGCATTATCCAGTTTCTGCAAAACTCAGATTCCCATGCACTAAAAATATGGCGGAATATGAAGCCTGCATATTAGGACTCAACCTGGCTATTGATATGAATATTCAGAAACTGCTGGTAATCGGCGATTCAGACCTGCTGGTACATCAAGTACAAGGAGAATGGGCTACCTAGAATTCCAAAATACTGCCATATCTGCATCATGTACAATAAATGAAGAAGAGGTTCACAAAGATAGAATTTCGGCATGTCCCTAGAATTCAAAATGAATTCGCAGATGCATTGGCCACCTTGTCATCAATGGTACAACATCCAGACAAGAATTTTATTTATCCCATTTCGGTGATGATCCATAATCAGTCGGCATACTGTGCTGATGTTGAAGAAGAAACATATGGAAATCCATGGTTCCACGACATCAAAGAATATTTGACAAAAGGAGAATACCCGAAGCATGCAAACCATACTTAGAAACACACCCTTCGGAGATTGTCCAATCACTTCTTCAAAAGCGGAGGAACCCTGTACAGGAGAACTCTCGATCTGGGACTATTAAGGTGTGTTGACGTAAAAGAGGCTTCCAAATTACTCGAGAAGATACATGCTGGAACCTGCAGCCCACATATGAATGGTTTAGTCTTGTCCAATAAGATACTCAGGGCCGAATACTTTTGGATGACCCTGGAAACATACTGCATACGGTACGTTTAGAAATGCTACCAATGCCAGATACATACGGATATGATACGGGTGCCACCAAACGAGCTTAATGCAACAAGCTCACCTTGGCCTTTTGCTTCCTGGGGAATGGATTTCATCGGTGCAATTGAGCCCACCGATTTAAACGGGCACCGGTCCCTTTTAGTGGCCATCGACTACTTCACCAAATGGGTTGAAGCTGCATCTTACAAAAGGGTAACCAAGAAAATCGTCGCGGATTTTGTCATAGATCGGATATTGTGTCGATTTGGGGTTCCAGAGTGCATCATCACTGACAATGCCGCCAATCTCAACAACGATCTGATGAAAGACATGTGTGGAACTTTCAAAATCAAGCACAAGAATTCTACAGCATACAGGCCTCAAATGAATGGAGCCGTGGAGGCCGCCAAAAAAAACATCAAGAAGATACTAAGAAAAATGGTAGAGAATCACAAGCAATGGCACGAGAAATTACCATTCTCGTTATTGGGATACCGTACCACAGTCCGCACATCAGCCGGGGAAACTCCCTATCTGCTGGTATATGGTACCGAAGCTATCATTCTCGCCGAGGTAGAAATTCATTCTTTAAGAATTATACAAGAATCTGAACTCAGCGATGAAGAATGGATAAGGAACCACTATGATAAATTATCTCTCATAGACGGAAAGAGGATGAATGCAGTGTATCACAGCCAGCTCCATCAGAATAGAATGTCCAGGGCTTTCAACAAAAGGGTTAAGCCAAGACAATTCATGTTGGGGCAGTTGTACTGAAATGGATATTTCCACATCAAGATGAGGCCGAAGGGAAATTCTCTCCCAACTGGCAAGGTCTTTACATGGTTCACAGAGTATTGACAGGATGAGCGGTCATACTCGCAGAGATGGACGGAGAAATCTGGCCAAAGCCTATCAATTCAGATGCAGTCAAAAGATACTATATGTAAACCATTTTATGCTTCTTCATATGATATAAATCGAACTACGCTCGACCTGATTCCTGTTTAAGAGGGGATACATAGGCAGCCCTGTGGGTTCGGTCATAATTCAATAGAATTTCCATTTTCCCCACAATCAGAAACTGGGGCAGAATTTTGAGGATCCTCAAAATTCTGAAGAAAGTTCAGTCAACCGCAGCATACGGAATGGTCAGAAAGTTCATCTTGTTAACTGGGGCATAATTTTGAGAAGAACCCTCAAAATTCTACGGCAAAGGAAGTCGCAATGTCTCTAATTATGTCACAATTACTGGTTCATCCAACTAATTTCTAAACTAAATATTACTATGTCTTTGAAAACTATACACGCATGCTTTTGAAAAGAAACTTTAATTTTAGCCAAATGCTACCTCTGACAACTTGAGCAGGATCCTCGGACAGAACGGTGCAGATCAAGCAAGCAAAGACACGAACCAACCTCCCCGAAAAACTCACAAATTTTCTTTGGATGCAGGACTATGTTATCATGATAAGCAGTGTCGCAACAATACAATCACTATGCACGGAACATATTGCCATCTAAGAGCACTTCACTCTTACTCTTACACTTGCACGAGGCTAAGCCCTGCCTCTCTACTTGCATAAGGCTAAGTACTGCATTCTCTTTGCATGAGACTAAGCCATGTCTCAAATCACTTGCATGAGGCTAAGCCTTGCCTCTCTATTTGCATAAGGCTAAGCACTGCCTTCTCATTGCATGAGACTAAGCCTTGTCTCAATCCTGCATGAGGTTAAGCCATGCCTCTCTATTTGCATAAGGCTAAGCACTGCCTTCTCTTTGTATAGGACTAAGCAATGTCCCAAATCTCGAGACTAACTGTTGTCTCTCTACTTGCATGAGGCTAAGCCTTGCCTCTCTATTTGCATAATGCTAAGCGCTACCTTCTCTTTGCATGAGACTAAGCCCTATCTCAAATCACTTGCATGAGGTTAAGCCCTGCCTCTCTATTTTCATAAGGCTAAGCCCTCCCTCTCTATTTGCATAAGTCTAAGCACTGCCTTCTCCTTGCATGAGACTAACCCTTGTCTCAATCCTGCATGAGGCTAAGCCCTGCCTTCTCTTTGCATGGGACTAAGCAATGTCCCGAATCTCGAGATTAAGCGTTGTCTCTCTACTTGCATGAGGCTAAGCCCTGCCTCCCATTCGCATAAGGTTAAGCACTGCCTTCTTTTTTCAGGAAACTAAGCGCTGTCCAGAATCTCGTACGAGACTAATCATTGTCTCGATCTTGCATTGTTATCGTCTCTAAGGCTAAGTTCTGCCCTCAAATTCACATAAGACTAAGCTTTGTCTTGTTAACTTTAGCATCATGTCTCTGCACCTCATAGGATGAAATATAGCCAGCTTGTCCGAAGGAGTCATAGTCTGAAGGCACCATCTTCATAGACGGAAGACATCATGCCATGGCCTGAGGATCCCACAAATTTGCACATCATTATTCAAAGGCGTCATGGTTCGGAGGCACCATCTTCATGGCCTGAGAACATCATTTCATGGCCTGCGAATCCCTTACCGCAATTCTTGGCCCGGGAAGTCATGGTCTTAGGTCGTCATCCTCACCGTCCAAAGACAATATTCATGGTCTGAAGGGAATTTGCATCATGTTTAAATTTACGCAATAATTAATACATATTTGCTCGCAGTATACTTTTGTAGACATGCAGGTAACCCAGTGAGTAACCGTTATCCCAACAGGAGCAGTCCCACTCCATTTCCTTCAAATTATTCCAAACCTAACCGCTCACCCACAGCCGTTTCAATCCCAAGGAATCCTACTCAGAACCTTTTGTCCGTTGTTGCGATGAATCCATTGGTTTATTCCACCATTGGATCCAGAACTACACATGAACTGATTCCTATAAAACCAGGGATATGTAGGCAGCTCGGAAACAGGAGTGCAGCCCATATCTTTCAAATCACCCTATTCGATCAAAATTGGTCATCATGTATTTACCCGACAACTCTTTGATCCTTCCCAGGTAAAGAGCGACAGCTGTTGATACCCAATTTTCCCATATATATTTTATAAATACATATATACTTTCGAAATAGTGCATGAGCCTCGACCAGCATTTGGCCATAACTTTTCATAATTTTTAAAGGCTTTTAATCAATTTATTCCGGCATTGTTATTATCTAAATAATTATTAATTACATCACAAATAATTTTATAATTATTTATTACTTAATTTTTATCATTTATATTCATATTAAGCTTTAAACATTTTATGTATAATTATATTTGCATCTCTAGGCTATAATTGCAATATTTCAAAATAATAGCCACATATATGCAGAATTACTTTATTTACACAAAAAATGACCTTTTATATTTTTATAATATTAAGTAATTATTTAAATCATTTTCATGCACAAATGACATTTATATTATTTATTAATTATTTTTATAAATTATTTTATTAATTTAATTAGGTATTTAAAATCTAGCCCCTTTTTAATTAATTTCGGACCTAGCCTAACCCATTACCCCATCCCAATACACTAAGCCCAGTACCCAAATTCCCATACCCCCCCCTCCCCAACCAGACCCTTACCCGTCCAAATTAACCCATCCAGCCTAAAAATCTAATCCCAACCGTTGATCTCTTGAGATCAATGGCTCCCAAACACCCGACCCCTTTTAATTATACCAAACACCCCTAAACCTAATTCATTCCCACCAAATGCCTCCCTCAAATACTCTCGTCTCCCCCTTCTCTCTTCTCAAACCCTAACCCGCTGCCACCCATTTCCCCTTTGATTCCTACTAGAAATGGAATCATTCCTCGATTCTTTACCATATCTGGTCTTACCTCTTTACCAGCTACTCATTTTTTATATTACCTGAATAATTTTCCTCAAATGGAAAGTTGATCTCGAGAGATTCGAACTGATTCATACCTAATCTTTATGAGTACAAATATTTTCGTATCTTGTACTGATTCGTACCTAACCAAAAGTTAGGGTTTTCAGATCTTTGTTTTGAACCAGATTTGGTTCAAATTTTGTTTGTTTTTATGTTATTCACCATCTATATTTACTTTGCTACTCATAAATCTTCCTATTTTCCGTTAAATCTTCTACTTACCTAAACTAGGACTTTAACCTTCTTTAATCGAACCATATATCGTTCAAAACTTATGTTATCTTTAATAATTTTCCGTCTATACGTTTTTATTGAAACAGACAATGCCTTGCCTTTATTGCTTTACCAATTTGTGTTTACCTAAAATTAGGGTTTTTTCAGATCTTAGTTGAATCAAATATAGGTCGATTCTATTATCTTTAAAACAACTGTCTAGGTTCATTATGTGATTATTGTGCTGATTTTATGGTTTACCTTTTTGAATATTCTCTTGGCTAATTTATGTACCTTGTCTTCTCCGCTGATTTTATGGTTTACCCCAAAATTAGGGCTTTAAAATATTTTATTAATTTCCGTTTACTCTTTCCTTTCTCGTATGATGTTGATGTTTTCTTTATTTACATTCAACCTACCATGCTTCCATTATTTCCTTACCTTATTTGCTTTGAGATTTCATGTTAATTGATACCCTTTATTTGAGTGGTACTCTCCTGATTACACATTGTTATGGATGTTAATTGATTAGACCCCCACTTCAATTGATTCTGAGAATTATTTTCATCCCTTAGTTGTGTATGATTGACTTATTACCTTATTTGTCTGCTTAATTCAGTGTTATTTAAGCCCTTCTCCCTCTCTCTTTTAACAATACGAGAACTCTTTTATTCTCACTAAAAAAACTTAAGCTCTCTTGTTCCCTGGTGTTCTGATTTCTGTGCTAAGTGTCTCTTGTTTTGGTCGGCTGAAAGCCATGGCCAAGTTATTCTGGGATTTCACTGTTGTGGCATACTTGCTTATTTTTTTACTTAAATGGTATGCCCTAACCTTTGCAATTTCATTCTTTACACTTTTCTTGACTAGCCTGTATCAATTCCCAATATGATTATATCTTTCACATGATTATATGATCTTATTTAGTAACACTGTTAACTTATGACTAAGTTATTTCGAATAATGTGAATCCTCTCATAGGTTAGTCTAAGGTTCAATTTGTTTCATGCACTGCTTGTTAATTCTATACCTATTCTGAACTTTGCACACCGTGAACATTCACTCAGTCAATTTGTTGCTTAACTCCCCTGTCTGTTTATTTCATGTATTTGGCCAATTCAATTGTTTGTCAATTTGTTGCTTAACTCCTCTGCCCTGTCTGTTTATTTCATGCATTTGGCCAATTCAATTATTTGCCTAACTGCTTCTGTGATTAAGCCATCATTGTCTTAAGTACTAGCATGAGTATTTAGCTTAACTAGAGTTTAAGTTATTTGAGCTATATGCTTGAGCATGAATTCTGTTGTCTTCTTGGTGCAGTCCTGCCTGCAACTCTATGTTCTGAATCTTGTTTCTTCTGAAATCCAATTGTTTTAGAACTTGCCCCTCCTCCCTTTTATGTACTGATTTTAAAACCTCACTCCTAGTCCCTTAGGTTCTCAACCACCCAAGTGTGAGCATTGCTTGGGGTCCACATGATACTCCCCTGAAATCCAACACACTGCGGATGGTTTTCCAATCTCTTCAACTATCTCCTGAATATGATTCTGGTGTGAGCATTTCCCTGGGTCCCCTAAGGCCCTTTGGAACTTTGACCCATTGGAAACATTTTTTCCAATAGACTATGGAGGAATCACTGTGTTGTTGTTATGGTGGAAGGCCTGGTTCCCAGGTTTATTTAGGCCTATGAAGGCTCCCTATTGTGTAATTATTACCCTTAGGTAATTCATTTGATATTTTAGGCTGTAATAACTCTATTATAACATATTTGGGGATATTTAGTGAAGCTGGGGGGGTTTTTACTTATATCTTGTGATGACCCACAGGGCCATTACCTATTTTATTACCCATCCCGTACTTTCGAGGCCTTGAAAACCTCATATGTAGTTGCCTCAATTTGCGTGCGCAGTCCGGGCGCGTAGCCTGAGAGCTTAAATATGAAATTCTGTGAAAAATGCTAAAATTTGATATTAAAATGAGTAAATTTGACTCGGGTCAACATTTTGGGTAAACAGACCCGGACCCATAATTTGACGGTCCCGGAGGGTCCGTAGGAAAATATGGGACTTGGGTGTATACCCGAAATCGAATTCCGAGGTCCCAAGCCCGAGGAATGAATTTTTGAGTGAAATTGTTTTCTGAAAATATTTAAGGAAATTAAAAATGAAATCTGATTAGAAAGTGATAGTATCGGGCCCGTATTTTGGTTCCGGTGCCCGGTACAGGTCTTATATATAGTTTAAGCACCTTTTGTAAAGTTTGGTTGGAAACGGATTTCGTTTGACGTGTTTCAGACTTAAAATGGAAAATTTGATGTTTTATGAAATTTCATAGAATTCATGGATTTTGAGGCTTAATTCAACGTATATGATGTTATTTTGGCGATTCGATAGCACAAATAAGTTCGTAGGATGTTGTTGAGTCAGTGCATGTTATTTGTTAGGAGCCCCGAGGGCTCGGGCGTGTTTCAGCACTTGCAGGTGCATTTGTTCTTCGCGCTCGCGACCCCTCTTCCGCGTTCGCAAAGGTTTAAGCTTTTCCTTCATCGTGTTCGCATCCATTCCCTCGCGAACGCGTAGGGTTATTTGACCCTGAGGGCTTAGCCCTATTTTCCTCTTCGCGTTCGCGTACAGTTGACCGCAAACGCGTAGCTTGACAGGTCGCCTTCATCGCGTTCGCGTGATGTCCCACGCGTTCGCGTAAGTCCACTCCTGGATCCCCCCCCCCTTTTTACTCTTCGCATTCCTGTTCTCCCTTCCGTGAATGCGATGGCTTGCCCAGTCTACCCTTCGCGAACGCGAAGGGCAATTTTGCCCAGTGGTATATAAATATTTCCAGAACCAGTAGCTACGGGATTTTTATAGAAAATAACGAACTTCTTCTTCTCCAAAGCCCTTAGGCATCCATTGAAGCCATCCCTCATCAAAACTTCTTGGGTTAGTAAATTTTAACTCGTTTCCTTCATTTTTCATCTACATTTAATAAATTCCTAAGCCTAAAACATGCAAATTAGAGTAGAAAATTTGGAATTTGGGTAGAGTTAGGCCCTTTTGAATTTTCTTGATTTAGACCTCATTTTGGGGTCGAATTTGAAAACAAATTATATATTCGGACTCGTGGGTGAATGGGTGACATGGTTTTGGTCTGAGCCTCGTGTTTGGACAAAGCGGGCCCGGGGTCGAATTTTTGGTATTTTTGGAAGAATGCTAGGAAATGGATATTTAGGCTATGTAATTGAATCATCGCATCCTTATTGATATGCTTGAGTTGATTATGTGTAGATAATACCATTCCGGAGTTGAATTCTAAAGGAAAGGCGGTGTTAGAGGGTTGATTGCTATATTTTGGACCCGAGGTAAGTGTTTGGTCTAACCTTAGCTTGAGGTAATAGAAGTTGAGTATAATTTTCTACTTGTTATTTGTCAAATACGATGTATAGGCATGGTGACGAGTATCTATACATTAGTGTCTAGCATGACCGTGAGTCCTTATATTGTGAATATTCTGATTTTGTGGTAATTTCCATGCTTAATTTATGATTTCTATATGTTGTGAAGAACAAGTGAAGGGAATTGTAATCTTTAAACTCTTTTGGAGCATTGGCTCAAATTGTAACACGAACGATGAAGATATATGAGATAATTGAATACTTTGGAGCATTGGCTCAAGTAATAGAGTAAATTATGAAATGAAAGTGAAAGAAAGAGAAAGAGCTACAAAAATATACCCTTGTCGGGTCATTGTTGCTTTTGATATTGTCTCCGAAAGATCTACAAAAATATACCCTTGTCGGGTCATTGTTGCTTTTGATATTGTCTCCCTTGTTGGGATGTTGAGATTACTGTTATTGTTCTCGTACCGGGATTTAATTGTTTAATTGATGTTCCCTTGCCGGGATTTCTATTTTATTCTGCTTACTCCCTTTCCCTTGTTTGTGATTGTTGTTTTGGTGAGGAAGAGTGTTAAAGCACGAAGGATGATGCCGTACACTGTTTGATATTGTGAGGAAGAGTGTTAAAGCACGAAGGGTGATGTCGTGCGTTGTTTGATATTGTTCCCTTGCCGGGATTATTATTTCTATTCTGCTTACTCCCTTGACCTTATTTGTGGTTGATGTTTGGGTGAGGAGGGTGATGTCGTGCATTTTTTGATATTGTGAGGAAAGAGTGTAAAGCACGAATGGTGATGCCGTGCCGTACGATGTACCATTTTGTATCGATATTCATTGATTATACTGTGAGGAAAGAGAGTAGAAGCACGAAGGGTGATGCCGTGACATGATTTACATTGATTATATTATACATTGCATAGTGAGGACGAGTGTTAAAGCTCGAAGGGTGATTCCGTTCCATGATTTACATTGATTACATTATACATTGCATAGTGAGGACGAGTGTTAAAGCTCGAAGGGTGATTCCGTTCCATGATTTACATTGATTACATTATACATTGCATAGTGAGGACGAGTGTTAAAGCTCGAAGGGTGATTCCGTTCCATGATTTACATTGATTACATTATACATTGCATAGTGAGGACGAGTGTTAAAGCTCGAAGGGTGATTCCGTTCCATGATTTACATTGATTACATTATACATTGCATAGTGAGGACGAGAGTAAAAGCACGAAGGGTGATATCATGCAATTTCGTGATTTCTGGTCCTTATTGATATTCTGGCCTTGTTATTCTTTTTCTTATTTGAGATTTCTTATATGAAACCGTTACCTCCGCACAGCATGTTCCCCTTCCTTTACTAATTGTTTTCTCCTTGTATTTCTTATCCATTGTATATATGTATATATTTATTCGAACTGCACAGGTTTATTTGGTAGTCTGGTTATAGCCTCGTCACTACTTCTCCGAGGTTAGGCTAGGCACTTACCACTACATGGGGTCGGTTGTACTGATGCTACACTTGCACTTCTTTATGTTGTGCAGATTGCGCAACCGGACCCGGAGGACATCATTAGTGGGAGTGTCTTCCAGCTTATCCTAGAGGCTTCAAGGTATACCCGTTGGCGTTCGTGGGCCTTGGCGTCCCTTCCATCCCTATGTCTTCACTTCTGTCTTGTTTTTCTTCTAGTTTCAGAGACAGGCATGTATTTCCTTTCAGACTTGTATTTAGCACTCTTATAGACAAATCGTGAGTTTTTGACTCTAGGTTTTGGGAATTTATGCGACGTTGTATTATGGTTGTCTTTACTTAGCTTAAATCGTATTTATTTCCGATGTTTAATTGTGAACTGTTTTAGTTTATTCTGTTAAATTGAGATGCTAGTTTAGCTATACACGTTGGCCTGTCTAACGGTTTCAACGTTAAACGCCATCACGTCCCGACGGTGGGATTTCGGGGTGTGACATATCTTTTGTTAAAACAGGGTAGAAATCCTGCCTATAGGATTTATTACGCTAATTAAACTATGTGAGTACTATGATATGTTTAGAAATTATAACGATCCGACCGGTCTTTTTGCGTTATCGGACCTTGTTACCCTAAATGAAACTTCCCATAGTGGCTTTTTATGATTTATGACTTGCGGGGACTGGTTGTCCGGGATTCGGAGTTGTTTAGAGTGATAGGAACAATTGGTTCCTTAAGGTTGGGCTTTAAGGCCAAGTTTGACTTCGGTCAACATTTTGGGCAAACGACCTCGGAATCGAGTTTCATCGGTTTCGTAGCTTGGTGTGATGATTTTGGACTTGGGCGTATGTTCGGAATGGGTTTCTGATGACCGGGGGAATTTCGGCGCCCAATATTGAACTAAGAAGTTCCTTAAGTTCCTGTTTTGGTTAAGGATGTGTTTTGTTGTTATCTAGGTCTGAACGGAATTCCGAGACCGGGAATAGTTTTGTTATGTTAATTATGACTTTCCTGCAAAATTTGGTGGCATTCTGAGTTGTATAGGCCGGTTCAGCGCGTTGTTAGCGAAGTCTAGAAAACTTAAAGTTCCTAAGTTTGGTTCTTGGGGTTTTGAGGTGTAATTTTGAGTTTTAGCATTGTTTTGGGTGATCCGAAGGCTCGAGCAAGTCCGTATTATGATTTGGGACTCGTCGGTATATTTGGACTAGGGCTCGAATGGGCCCAGGTGCCTCCCGGGCATCTAACGAGGCTAAAAACCAGCTAAAATAGTTGTTGGTGTACCTGTTCTGGTGTGACCCCAAGTGCGGTTTCCTAGTCGCAGGTGCGGGACCGCTCCTGCGGTCCCCAGCATCGTAGGTGCGACCCCCAGTGGTCTGGCCAATTATCGCAGGTACGGACAAAATTGCGCAGGTACGGGCCCAAGCTCCACAACCCATTTCCGTAGGTGCGAGATTTTTCTCGCAGGTTCGGTCCTCGAGCCGCAGGTGCAAAAGTACTGTCCAGACAGTGTGTTTTTATACATGGGTCTTAATCCATTCTTTCTCATTTTCTTCTTCTTCCTTGGGCGATTTCCACCATTGTTGAGGGGATACCGACCTGATCATTTAACGTAAGTAAACTCTACTCAATAATTAGCATCATGCATGGATTTCTAGCTTAATTAACTACCTAAATTAGTGAAAATCAAGAATTGGGTAGTAACCTAGAGCTTGCGATAATTTGAGAATTTACCGTGAATTTTCTATGAAATCAAGTAAGAATCGTATATTAATGATCCTTAGGCTTTGGGTAGTGTTCCCTTCGAGAATTATTAGAATCCGAGCGTGCGGGCCTGGGGTTGGATATTTGGAAATTCTTCAAGAATTTGAATTATGGAATAAATAGGATAATTTCCCTAATTTGAGCATGCATTGATGTCGTTGTACCGTATTTAGCTAGTTGCGAGTCCTCGGGTGTAGAGTTCAGAGATTCGGGCGCATCCTTGGTCCGAGGGGGAAGAGGCAACACGAGGTGAGTCTCCTTTCTAGCCTTGTAAGAGGGAATTGTCCCCATAGGTGTTATATATGTTGTGTGTAATTGTTTTCGGGGTTACGTGCGTACAACGTGACGAGAGTCCGTACGTTGTGACTATTATATCATGTTGGGTAGCTTTAGGGATCACGAGTATGCCATTACGTGCCTTATGTGTATCTTTCGCCAAACTTGAGTTGTTTATTATCTTTGAACCAGTATGCTTATTATCTTTGAACTAGTATTCAAATGGTAGAGAGTTGCCTCTGAAATTCCGGTGAATAGATCTTTGTTACAAGTATAGCCTCTACTAAACTTATTGATAAATCCGGTTAATTATATAAAAGAGTCAACACTCGAGTGGCAGGTATAATTCGCGATCGAGGGGAGCTTTGTGTTAATTATATATTTGAGTCAGCACTCGAGTCGCATGTATGATTCACGATCGAGGGAAGCTTTATGTGAATTATATATATGAGTCAGCACTCGAGTTGCAGGTATGATTCGCGATCGAGGGGAGCTTTATGTTAATTATATATATGAGTCAGCACTCGAGTCGCAAGTATGATTCGCGATCGAGGGGAGCTTTATGTTAATTATATATATGAGTCAGCACTCAAGTAGCAGGTATGATTAGCGATCGAAGAGAGCTTTATGTTAATTATATATATGAGTCAGCACTCAAGTCGTAGGTATGATTCGCAATCGAGGGAAGCTTTATGTTAATTATATATATGAGTCAGTGTCTAGATGTTTCCTTATGACTCCGGCCGGTTGTTCTACCCTTGTGTATGCTTGAGGCTATTGGGTACTGTTTGCCATTGATATTGACTTGACAGATGTTTGGGGGAAAAGGGAAAGTGTACATTGTTGCTTATTTTCAGTACTTACCTGGTTTTCTGTATTTGATAGATATTTGTTGCTTACTTTCTCACATGTCTACTGCATTCCGTATATCCTGTTTACATTATTACTGTTGGACCTTAGTGAGTGACATGTCGACCTCTCGTCACTACCTCTTCGAGGTTAGGCGGGATACTTACTGGGTACATATATATTATGCACTCATGCTGCACTTCTGTACTTAATTGTACAGGTTCTGAGGCTGGTGTTTCTGGTTATCCGATCGGAGCTTGACTTATCTTCCGGACCGGACTCCATGGTGAGCTGCACCCCTCTTAATGCTTCTCATATGTCCTATGGAGTTATCTTTTGTCTATATTCTGTCTATTCCTCTCAGACAGCAGTACAGTCTTGTATTATCTTTTGTATATTCTACTAGTTCGCATATTGACTTGTGACACTAGTTCCTGGCACACACATAGTAGACTCTTATTTTGGGACTGTATATATATATATATATATATATATGTATATATATATATATATATATTGGATCACGATCATTTTTGGCTGTATGTATTAAAATTGGTAAATGTTTCCGCTTTTATTTGAATGAGTTAAGTTTAAAACTTTGGGAAATATGTGGGATTTGTATGTTAATAAAGAAAACCTCACTAGTAAACAATTGTTGGCTTGCTTGACTCCGATGTTGGGCACCATCACGACCCATGTGGGATTTTGGTCGTGACAGAAATCCTGCCTATAGGACTTTCATGATCACCTTGATTCTGTGTTTTACATATTTGCATAGTAGAGATCCTGCTTATAGGACTTTCGTTTAATTCTGTACATTAGAAATCCTGTTCATAGGGTCTATACATGTTTTCAACAATTGTGCATTAGCAGTCATGCCTATAGGACTTTGTTGTTTGAGATAATTATCTTTCCTAACAATCTGTTTAAATTTTGTCCATATATGGTTAATAAATATCATGCCTATAGGACTAAAATTAGTTTCAAACTTAGAAATCCTGTCTATAGGGTTTAAATAAATCATGTGATATATATCATGCCTATAGGACTAAAATCAATTTCAAACTTAGAAATCTTGCCTATAGGTTTTAAATCAATTCAGAAATTAGAAAGCATGCCTATAGGATTGAAAAAGGAAATAAAACCTATCTCTATAGATTAAAATCCATGCTACACCTAGAAATCATACCTATAGGTCTGTAATTAATAAGTTCATAGATATAATGCCCATAGGATCCTGTTGGTCGATTCTGAATTCATTCGCTACTATCAATCACTTAGGCAATATATCTGTAGGACTTAATAATGATCCTGGGGTTATAATTGTGACATATTACTGCCTGAAGTGCCCAGACTCATGCTGAATAAAATCAGTAGACAAACAAATAGGTCGTAATGCTCGCCTTAATAAAATTGTCTCGGCATTCTGTTTTACCATATACATATCCTGCCTATAGGATTCCAAAGTTAATAAAGTTTGCGTGATTTTGTTGTCTATGTGTAGAGGTCAATGTGTGCCCATACTTGTTCGTTATCTTAAAGTCCTATTTGTTTTTGTTTGTCGCCTAGATTTCATATTTTAAGTAATATAGGTTGGTCTAGAGCTATCGCAAATAGAGGTCCTAATACCTCCAGGGCCATAGATAAGGGACGGGTAGTGCACGCATAGGGAACGAGCTAGAATCAACTAGAACACTTAAGTAATAACTTAAAGATAGTAATCAGGTAGTAAGGAGATGATAGTCTGTGTGCTAAGTACTATGAGTAACACCCCGACTTGAGGGAGTTACAAAGTATTGCACGGGGTGATCCTATAGGCCAAAAAACTTAGGACCCCCCCCCTTTATTCCTGTTTTAAAATAAATTGAGTAATTTATTTGTCCAAATTTCTTTCTTCCCCTTAGACTAATTCGCTTAATTTAAGTTCGGGTGGGACCCACCGTTGTGGACCTCAAGGGGTGCCTAACACCTTCCCCTCAAGGTAATTTGAGCCCTTACCCGATCTCTGGTGATGTAAACTGGTTCTATGAGTTATCTGATCTAGGTGTCCTAACGCACCTTAATCCGTTAGGTGGCAACTCTTCCAATTCCTTAAAACCATTCCAAAAAGATGAGTTGTCCCAAAACATCAAAACTCGATTTTTGAGAAAAAGAGTGCGTGGCAAGTAACACTTCTAAACTTAGTGCTGAGGGTATGAAACCCTGAAGTACATATTATATGATTGGTGTTGAGGTGACGCACATGCTAGGTGACAAGTGTGTGGGCGTGCACCGTGTGAATTATGACTCCGTTATTCTTGTGGTACTGTGTAGTTACCTGATCTTATCTGTAACAATGAAATTTCTATGTACTTGAGATATTGAGAGTGACCCATGTTAGAAACTATGTCTAGGATACATGATTATCCTATTGGGATCCATTGAGCTCATTTCTGTTGTTGAGTTATCTACTTTCATTACATTACATAGTGAATCATACACATTCATATGCATATCATATCTCAGTCTCTGTTACCATTTATTGACACATCATATCATCATTTTGGCTAGTTTCATGGCCTTGTGAGCCCGAAAGATTGAAGAGATTGATGACTGAGTGAGGCCGAGGGCCTGAGTGTGAGTGATATTATGGGATCGGGTTGCACACTGCAGTAGGTTATATTGATTTGTGCCATGATTGTCTTGATATAGCACTTGGGCTGAAGGAGCTCCTCCGGAGTCTGCACACACCCCCAGTGAGCGCGTTTGATTTATATTGAATGATAGATCTTCCCTGGACATGGATCTTTTCTGAAGCATTCATACCTGGGGATGGATCTTCCCCACGGGCTGGATTGGCCCTACTCAGTACTGAGTAACATATGGTCAATTTATGTATATATTCCGGGATGGATCTTCCCTGGGCCAGATTGGCCATATACAGTACTGAGTGATTGAGCATGATGAGTGGAAAGTGTGAGACAGTGAGATTGAGTAATCTGGGAGTGTGAGTACATGAGTTCATATTTGATATACATTGCATTGACATGAACATATGACATACATGCATAGAGATGCATTTTTCCTCATGTTGTACGGTACCACATGATTCATAACTTTTCACACATGTTGACATATGGGCATAGTAATATATTTTACACTAGCTATCTGGAAAAGAAAATGGAACATCTTATCTATTGTTGAAAGGATTTTTTGGGAAAAATTCTATTTTCAAACCTACTCATATTTTTGATGATCTTGGTAAAGGATTTGGGTTTTCATTGTTATACTTGAAAAATGGAACTACTTTTTTGAGAAACCATGAATAAGACGATCATTTCATCTATGAATTACTTCTTTTATTACTTGTTTTACGTTGTTATGAACTGTTGTTGGCTATCGGTGTTGGACCGACATTTGTTCCATCTTATCACTTCTTTCAACCTAAGGTTAGGTTTGTTACTTATTGAGTACATGGGTCGGTTGTAATCATACTACACTTCTACACCTCGCGTGCAGATGTTGGTTGTTGACGTTGTTGAGATCGACAGGAGATGTATTTGAAGATGCACCTGCGTTCCGGTCGTAGTTGCCTCTTATTCATGGTAGCCTTAGATTTATAACAGTCTGTTTATGTACATTTCGAATGTATTTATTTCATACCAGCTTTGTATATTCTAACCTTAGAAGCTCATGATTTGTTCTACCAGTCTTTGCGAAATGTATAATATTTCAATAATTTCTTTTACTTAATTGCCTTGTTAAATTTCATTGGGATTGGATAGTTGATAACTGGCTTACCTAGAGGGTTGGGTTAGGTTCCATCACGACCAGTTGGATTTTGGGTCGTGACAGTAACCAAATTTCTCAAAAACCACAAGATCAAAAGGATCCTATCTACACCATACCACCCTTGTGGGAACAGACAAGCAGAATCGAACAACAAGACCATAATCCAAAAGCTAAAAAAGAGGTTAACCGATGCCAAAGGAAAATGGAAGGAAATCCTGCCCGAAGTCTTATGGGCATACCGTACGACCACAAAATCCAGCACCGGGCCACCCCGTTTTTGCTGGTCTATGGTACTGAAGCCCTAATACTGGTTGAAGTCAAAGAACCAAGTCTCAGGTTCCGATACGGGACCAAAGAATCAAATGACAAGGCCATGAATGCGAGCCTTGAGCTATTAGACGAGAGGCGCGAAGACACCCTTATTCGGTTGGCCACCCAAATATAATGGATAGAGATATATTACAATTGAAGAGCCAACCTTTGACACTTCAATATCGGGGACTTAGTATTAAGGGAGATCACACTAAGCACCCGAAACCCGAACGAAAGAAATCTGGGGACGAACTAGGAAGGACCATATCAAATTATTGAGATCACTGTAAAGGGATCCTTCAAACTTGGAACAATGAACAGCGAGCAACTACCGAACAACTGGAATATAACTCACTTGAAATGATATTACTGCTTAGGTACGACCCCATTCATTTCTTTTATTTAGATTTTGAGCTCATGCTTGTAGGTAACCAATAAGGAGCGACATAAATATTTAAGTCTGACAGCACGCGTTGCACTCTTTTTCCCTTGAGCCGATTTTGTCTTAAATGGGTTTTCTGGCAAGGTTTTTAACGAGGCAGTGGTGGATCGTGCTAACTTTGAATCGATAGTTGGTCATGAATCAATGTCAAATATCACATTACATTATACGAGGCTTCTCTCTATGATCAACCTCGAATACGGGGGGACATTGTTTACATCCTGTACTTTTGTAAAGAGGATTTGTGACCATAAGACCCCATAAGTTTAACAACCTTGATACCGTTAGATACATTTTGATATGGTATTTATATTGAGCGGAATATTTTTGTAGAAAGTTTAAAAATATGATTTTATATAGTTATTAATATTACTATTTTCAAATATATTTTAAATTATACACAATAATATAAGGATATTTTGTTAGACACTATTTTAAGACGGATGAGTCTGAATAGATGATGGCATCTTTTTCATTTCAGTAGTTTTAGTAAACGAATTGCTAAAATATACATATTCCTATTTCATATTTTATGTCGAATAAAAAAATATATATTTATAAGAAGAAACAAATTTAGAAACAATCAAGGTGCAAATTATGCTGATTTTGGTGAGGAGATTGATTCTTTTTATTACCAAACAATGTACTACTAGGTATGTTGAGTATAACTAGAACTTATTTGACTGACTATACGTAACATAATTAAACTTATTTGGTTTTGTTGAAAGAATATTTGCGATTAATGGAAGTGCTTTTTACATATTGTAATTGTATTCTTAATGGATGACCAAATGACTTCCATACTCTTGAATTAAGATAAATAATTCATTATCTACGCACAAAGTTGACATTGAATTACTTTATTTATATATTTCAAATGTGTTTTAGTAACAGTGCTTTGAAAACTAAAGTTTTTATCAGATCTAACAAAAGGATTAAACTTGTATATTATATCAACATCTCTTCAGTTTTTGAGAAAAAAGCAAAAAAATTGCAAGTTTAATTTTGTTCAAACAAGTGATTGATGTTATATGAATTACAATATCAACTTCCATTATTTTACTCCAAACTAGTGATTGATATAATATTAAGATTACATCAATTCATTATTATTTTGACAAGATAGTGATGCTAACTCAATTATATATGTAAGTAGCCACCTTATTGTAACGACCCGGCCGGTCGTTCCGTGAGATTAACCATGTTTCCCACGTTTCTGCTTTATCATATGTTACTTAGCCTATATATGTTTTGTTGGGTCGGGTTCTGAGTGGTCGTGGTGAGAACTGAGACACTTAGTCTCTTAAATTAGCTTAACAATTGACAAGGTCAATTGGGAGTTGACTTAATTGTAAACGACTTCAGAATGTAGATTTTATGGCTCGGATAGCTTCGTTACGTGATTTGGGGCTTAGGGGTGTGTTCGAAATGAAGTTTTGATGTCCTGTGTAGAATTAGGCTTGAATTGGCGAAAGTTAGTTTTTGGCGATTTTCGATCGGCAATTAAAAATAGGATATCGGGGTCGGAATGGAATTATGGAAGTTGGAGCAGGTTCGTAATGTCATTTTGGATATGTGTGTAAATTTTCAGGTCAATCGGATGTGTTTTGGTTGGTTTCGGCATCATTGGCAAAATTTAGAAATTTCAAAGTTCATAGGCTTGAATTTGATGTGATTTTGGTGTTTTTGCATTGTTTTTTGTGTTTCGAAGGCTCGACTAAGATTGAATGATATTATGGGATATGTTATAAGGTTTGGTTGAGGTCCCGGGGGCCTCGGGTGTATTTTGGATGCTCAAATGGGAATTTTTGGTATTAAGGAGTCTGCTATTTTTTCTGGTGTTTTAGCAGCAGTGGTTTCTTCATTGCGATCGCATGAGTTCATCCGCGGTCGCGTAGAGTAAAGTTTAAGGCAGGCAGATTTGTTCTATGTGATCATGTAATGAGGTTTGCGATCGCATAGGTTGGGCAGCCAGAGCAGTGCAGTCGCGTGGTTCCTTGTGCGATCGCGTAGAAGAAAGAGGAGGGCGCGTGAGGTTGTTGCAATTGTTCTTCGCGACCGTGTGTATGGGTACGCGATCCCATAAGTCAGGGAGTCGAAGCTTCACGACCGCATGGGGAATGGTGCGATCGCAATGGGTAAAATTTGGAGGCAGTAAATTTGTTCTTCGCGATCGCGTGGGTGGTCCCGCGATCGTAGTGAGTTAATATTTAGTGTTGGGCAGAATGTTTTAAAGGGCCCTTTTTGCGAGTTTAGTCCAATTTTTCTCCATTGTTGAGCGGGTTTAGAGCTCTTTGAGAGGGTTTGAAGAGAAAATCGAAGGGAAGGTAAGATTTTCGACTTCATAACTCGATTCTATGTCGTTTTCTATGTAATTAAACCGGAAATTTGTTTAATTTAAACCCAAAATTGGGGAGGTTAAGTGCATGAGAATTGAAAAAAATATTGATGATTTGAGTGGGAAATTGTGGTCCGATTTTGGTGTTCTTGGTATGTATAGAATCGTGGGAGGATAAGGATTCTAGTGATGTAAATTTTATAGAATTTCGTGACGTGGGCCCGGGGCTCGGGTTTGGCCAAATTTCGAGAATTTTGTCTAAATTGATAGTTTTTGATTGTGTTTTGTTCCTTTAGCGTATATTGATGATGTTAATCTGATTTTTGCTAGATTCGGAGCAATCAGGAGCCGATTTGAGAGGCAAGAGCATCGCGGATTAGTATTGTGGCCCGGTAGAGGTAAGTAATAGCTATAAATCTTGTCCTGAGGGTATGATACTCCAGACATCGTATTTCTCACTATTTTATGAATGACGCACATGTAGGATGACGAGTATGTGGCATGCACTAATTTTTGGATTGGACTTGGTACTCTCCGCGGCAACTATTTGGTTGCGTATTTTACTCTAAATTGTATGTTAAATTGTGTTCTAAAACCTATTGCAAAATTTGGGCCATAAGCCATGTTTGGGGCCCCGTGCCGACTTGTTTAGACCTCTTGGGGGATTTTACTTCTATTTTCCTCACTATGCTGACTTATGATTTACACTCAACCATGTTATGTTTAACTGATTTCGAAACTCAGCTTATTTACTCTATTTTGAGATATAAAATGATTTTTTGGGTCGAGTACCCTATTTTACTGATACGCCCGAGGGGCTTTTGAGAGTTTCTGACTAAGTGACGCCGAGGGCCTGATTGTGAGGATATGATATGCCACGAGGTGGCTTGATATTAGCGCTTGGGCTGAAGGAGCCCCTTCGGAGTCTGTACACACCCCCAGCGATCGCAGGTACCTAGTGTGTGCGAGTGCCGATTGACGAGTGATTGGGAGGCATGAGTGACAGGGAGGTTGCCCGAGGGGCTGATGCTGAGTAACTGTGAGGTATGATGAGTGATGTTCTACCCGAGGGGCGATTTATGATTCATGTTTTGGCCCGAGGGGCTACTTATGACTTATTTCTTTTTACACTAAATTCTTCAAGTATTTTTATTTCTGAAATTGTTGGAAAACGCAGTTTTCAAAGGATTTTACTAAAGTTGGCTTTTAAGGCATGTTGATTTCATATATATATATATATATATATATATATATGTATACATTGTTGGAAAGAAAGGTTGTGCATATTGTGGACTGATGATTTTATTTTGTGTGTTTATTCCGTGCGGAGCCGGAATTCGGGAAATAGAGGTAGTTGTTCAGCGTCCCCAGCATATTTGTTTTCCCTTCTTATGTTGTACCTAGTTATTCGTCCTGAAGTTTTGTATTATAATAGTATACTTTTTGGTATTTTCCTTAGATTCTCATGACATGTTGACTCCGGATCTTGGGGATGGTTTTAGACTATTTGATTGTTTGTTTTGCTTAATAGATTCAGTAATTTACTTACTATGAAATGTCGAAAATGAGTTGGGATTTTTGAAAGAAACTTTATATATGTGAGTGTTGGCTAGCCTAGTTCCACGATAGGCGCCATCACGGTCGGTTTAGGATTTGGGGTCGTGACAAGGTTGTATCAGAGCCTAGGTTACATAGGACTCAACGGTCATTAGCAGGTTTAGTAGAGTCTTGCGGATCGGTACGCAGACGTATGTACTTATCTTCGAGAGGCTACGGAACCCTTGGGAACAATCTCATTTTTCTTGAAATTCTATCATGCCATTTTGTGATTCTAGAAATCTAAACTTCTGTTGTTTCCTTCTCTCACAGATGGTGAAGGAACGCGCTACAGATCAGGGTGATCAGCCACCAGCTAGACCCGCGAGAGGTTGAGGCCGTGATCGAGGCCATGGTAGAGGTAGGGGCCAGCCCGTGCAGCAGCCAGGGCAGTGCCAGTTGATCCCCCTACTGTTCAGGATCATATTCCCGCCGCAGATACTCCAACGGGACAGGCTCACGTGCCGACAATGCCTATTGTTATTTAAGGGTCTTCAGGAGACCTTGGCTCAAATCTTAACTGTGTGTACCACCCTTGCTCAGGGAGTTGCCGCTACTTCTCAGGCCGGGGGAGGCACTCAGACTCTTGTAGCCTGGACACCTGAGCATGTTACTCAGGGCCATCAGACACCGGGGGCGGTTCTTTCCCAGCCGGTTTCTCTAATTCAGGACTTCGTGGTTTTGGCTATGCTAGAGGACGAGCAGCGTAGACTGGAGAGGTTTAGTAGAATTCAGCCTCCGACATTCAGTGGTGCTGAGGGTGAGGATGCCCAGGGTTTTCTGTATTAGTGTCAGAGGATGGTGTGTACTACCGGGATTTTGGAGACCAGTGGGATCTCGTTTGCTACTTTTCAGTTTTGTGGTGTTGCTTTCACTTGGTGGGAGTCTTTTGAGAGGCATATGCCTGTTGGTTCAGCACCCCTTACCTGGCAGCAGTTCTCCACTATCTTCTTGGAGAAGTATGTACCCCAGTCTCACAGGGAGGAGCAGCGCAGGCATTTTGAGCAACTGTGTCAGGGGGAGCTATGAGTGACACAGTATGAGATGCAGTTTTTGGAGTTGGCTCGTCATGCCACCGAGTTGGTCCCTACTGATAGGGAGATGATTAGGAGGTTTGCGGATGGTCTCACTTATCAGCTCCGCCTTTTCATGACTCGGGAGAGGGTATCAGATTCTACGTTCAAGAAGCTCGTTGATATTTCTCGACATATTGAGTCAGTTCGCCGCCAAGAGCGGGAGGAGAGGGAGGCCAAGAGGCCTCGTGGATCGGGTGGTTCTAGTGGTGCTCCTTTCAAGGGCAGTTTCAGCATGGTAGAGGCCGTTTATTAAGGCCTCCTCAGTCAGTCCGCCAAGCCTATAGTGATGCATCTTCGGGGCATGGTCATTGCAGTTCTCAGCCAGGCTGTTCTTTATTCGGTGCCTTTCCAGCCCAGAGTGCAGCTCGAGCACCACCAGTTCAGAGTTCCTTTATGCATGATTCTTCTAGTGGCCATTCTGGTGCCAGGGGTTTCTACCAGTCCCCGCCTCCAACTCCGGGGAGTTTTTTTGAGTGCGGAGAGTTTGGGCACATGTGGAGGCAGTTTCCCCGTCGTTCTGGTGGTTCTTCCCAGCAGAGGGGCCAACCCTCAACTTCAGCTCTAGTTACTTCACAACCCGCCCAGGAAGCCAGGGGTGGTAGTCAGTCATCTAGAGGCCTCCCTAGAGGGGGAGGTCGAACAGGTGGAGGTGAGGCCCGTATGTATGTGTTTCCATCCAGGCCAGATGCTATGGCCTCCGATGTAGTGATCGCAGATATTGTCTAAGTCTATCGCCAAGATGCTTTGGCTTTATTTGATCCTGGTTCTACATATTCCTATGTTTCATCATATTTTGCCCATTTTCTGGATATGCCCTGTGAGTCTTTAGTTATGTCTATTCATGTGTTGACTCCAGTGAGTGATACTATTGTTATGGACCATTTGTATCGGCCGTGTGTGATATCTATTGGGGGTCTGGAGACCCGAGTGGACCTACAGTTACTCAGCATGATCGATTTTGATGTGATATTGGGCATGGATTGGTTATCTCCGTGTCATGTTGTTCTTGATTGTCACGCTAAGACTGTGACCTTAGCTATGCCAGGATGTCCGAGGTTTGGATGGAGAGGTTCTTCCGAGTATGTTCCTAGCAGGGTGATTTCCTACCTAAAGGCCCAGTGCATGGTTGAAATGGGGTGTTTATCTTATCTGTCCTTTGTGAGGGATTTCAGTGGTGAGACTCCCGCTATTAATTCGGTTCCTGTGGTCCGTGACTTTCCGGACGTGTTTCCTGCAGACCTTCCAGGCATGCCACCTGACAGAGACATTGATTTTGGTATTGACCTGGTGCCAGGCACTCAACCTATTTCTGTTTCACCTTATCGTATGGCACTAGCAGGGTTAAAGGAATTAAAGGAGAAGCTTCAGGATACCCTAGATAAGGGGTTCATTCGGCCTAGTGTGTCACCTTGGGGTGCACCGGTGTTGTTTGTAAAGAAGAAGGATGGTTTTATGCGTATGTGTATTGATTATTGGTAGCTGAACAGGGTTACAGTGAAGAACCGGTATCCCTTGCCTCGTATAGATGACTTGTTTGACCAGTTGCAGGGTGCCAAGGTATTTTCCAAGATTGACTTGCATTCCGGCTATCATTAGTTGATGATTCGGGGGCCAGACATTTCAAAGACTGCTTTCAGGACTAGATATAGTCATTATGAGTTTCTGGTTATGTCATTTGGGCCGACCAATGCCCCAGTAGCCTTTATGCACTTGATGCACAGTGTATTTCGGCCTTATCTGGATTATTTCGTCATCGTTTTTATTGACGATATCTTGGTGTATTCACAATCTCGGGAGGATCATAAGCAGCATTTGAGAGTTGTGCTTCAGACCTTGAGGGAGAAGAGATTGTATGAGAAATTTTCCAAGTGTGAGTTCTGGATTGATTCAGTAGCGTTCTTGGGGAATGCGATGTCCAGTGAGTTGACCCAAAGAAGATAGAGGCGGTGCAGAGCTAGCCTAGACCGTCATCAGCTACCGAGATTCGCAGTTTCCTTGGTTTGGCAGGGTACTATCACCGTTTTGTAGAGGGATTTTCATTTATTGTAGCACCTATGACCAGGCTGACCCAGAAGGGTGTTCAGTTCAGGTGGATTGGGGAGTGTGGGGAGAGCTTTCAGAAGCTCAAGTTAGCTTTGACTACAACTCCAGTATTGATTTTGCCTACGGGTTAAGGTTCTTATACAGTTTACTGTGACGCCTCTAGAGTTGTCCTTGGAGAGGTTTTGATGCATGATGGTAGGATGATTGCCTACGTGTCCAGACAGTTGAAGGTGCACGAGAAGAATTATTCAGTGCACGATCTTGAGCTAACAGCTATTGTCCACGCCTTGAAGATTTGGCGTTATTATTTGTATGGGGTGCATTGTGAGATTTTCACTGATCACCGTAGTTTGCAGCATCTGCTTAAGAAGAAGGATATGAATTTGCGTTAGAGGAGGTGGTTAGACCTTCTCAAGGATTATGACGTCACTATTTTATATCATCCCGGGAAGGCCAATGTAGTGGCCGATGCCCTGAGTCGTAGAGCGGAGAGTTTGGGGAGTCTAGCCTACCTTCCCGTAGCAGAGGGTCCATTAGCACTTGATGTTCAGGCTTTAGCAGGTTAGTTGGTGAGATTGGATCTATTAGATCCCCCGCGGGTATTGGCTTGTGTAGCCTCCAGGTCGTCTCTTTATGATCAGACTAGAGCACGCCAGTATGATGACCCACACTTGCTTGTTCTTCAGGATAGGGTCCGTCGCGATGATGTCAGGGATGTGGTTATAAGTGATGATGGGGTCATAAGGATGCAGGGCCGGATTTTCATGCCCAATGTGGATGGACTTCGAGATTTGATTCTAGCTGAGGCCCATAGTTCGTGGTATTCCATTCATCCGGGTGACGCAAAGATGTATAAGGTTCTGAGACAACATTATTTGTGGAGGCGGATGAAGAGGGATATTATTGAGTTCGTGGCTCCGTGTCTCAACTGTCAGCTGGGCAAGTATGAGTACCAGAGACTGGGTGGATTGCTTCAGAGATTAGATATTCCGAAGTAGAAGTGGGAGCGAATCGCCATTGACTTTGTAGTTGGGCTCCCATGGACTTCGAGGAGGTGTGATGCTATATGGGTTAATGTGGATCGGCTGACCAAGAACGCGCACTTCATTCTTATTGTTATTACTTATTCTTTGGAGCGGTTAGCTGAGATTTACATCAGGGAGATCGTCCGATTGATTAGGGTTCCAACTTCTATCATTTTTGACAGAGGTAGTCAGTTCACATCTCAGTTTTGGAGGGCCGTGCAGAGGGATTTAGGTACTCAGGTCGAGTTGAGCACAACGTTTCTTCCTCAGACTGACGGGCAGTCGGAGCGTACTATTCAAGTTTTGAAGGATATGTTGTGTGCCTGTGTCATTGATTTTAGGGGTTCATGGGACAAGTTTCTGCCACTCGTGGAGTTTGCATATAGTAATAGTTATCAGTAGAGTATCCAGATGGCTCCGTATGAGCCTTTATATTGTAGGAGGTGCAGATCTCCGGTTTGTTTGTTTGAGCCAGGCGAGGCAAGGCTATTGGGCACAGACCTAGTTCAGGATGCGTTTGGTAAGGCAAAGTTGATTCAAAAGCGGCGTCACACGGCGCAGTCTAAGCAGAAACGTTATGCGGACCGGAAGGTCTGAGATGTGTCTTTCATGGTTGGGGAGAAGGTCCTGTTGAAGGTGTCACCCATGAAGGGTGTTATGAGGTTCGGGAAGAGGGGAAAGCTGTGTCCCCGGTTCATTGGGCCATTTGAGGTGCTTCAGAAGATTGGGGAGGTGGCTTATAGACTTGCCTTGCCTCCCAGCTTATCGAGTATTCATCCGGTATTCTATGTTTCGATGCTCCAGAAGTATGTTGGCGACCCGTCTCATGTTTTGGACTTCAGCACGGTTTAGCTCGAGGGTGATATGCATATGAGGTAGAGCCAGTGGTTATTTTGGGTACTCAGGTCAGAAAGTTGAGGTCTAAGGATATAGCTTCAGTGAAGGTTCAGTGGAGAGGGCAGCTGGTGGAAGATGCCACCTGGGAGACTGAGTGGGAGATCCATAGAAGATATACTCAGTTATTCGAGACCCTAGGTATGTTTCTAGACCCGTTCGAGGACGGACATTTGTTTAAGAGGGGGAGGATGTAACGACCCGATCGATCATTCTATGAGATTAGCCCTGTTTACCCCATTCCTTCTTTATCATATGTTTCATATGTTGTGTTGGGTCGGTTGGTTCGGGTTCGGAGTGGTCATGGTGAGAACTGAGACACTTAGTCTCTTAAATTAGCTAAATAATTGAAAAAGTCAACTAGGAGTTGACTTATTTGTAAACGACCTCGGATGTGGATTCTATGGCTTAGATAGCTTTGTTAGGTGATTTGGGGCTTAGGAGTGTGTTCGGAATGAAGTTTTGATGTCCGATGTAGAATTAGGCTTGAATTGGCGAAAGTTAGTTTTTGGCAATTTTCGGTCGGCAATGGAAAATAGGCTATCGGGGTCAAAATGGACTTCTGGAAGTTGGAGCAGGTTTATAATGTCATTTTGGATATGTTTGAAAATTTTCAGGTCAATCGGATGTGTTTTGGTTGGTTTCGGCATCATTGGCGAAATTTAGAAATTTCAAAGTTCATAGGCTTGTATTTGATGTGATTTTTGTGTTTTTCCGTTGCTTTTGGTGTTTCGAAGGCACGACTAAATTTGAATGATGTTATGCGATATGTTTGGCAGGTTTGGTTGAGGTCCCGAATGGCCTCAGGTGTATTTCGGATGCTTAAACGGGCATTTTTGGTCTTAAGGAGTCTGTTGTTTTTTATGGTGTTTTAGCAGCAGTGGTTTCTTCATTGCGATCGCGTGAGTTCATCTGCGATCGCGTAGAGTAATGATTGAGGCAGGCAGATTTGTTGTACGCGATCGCGTAATGAGGTTTACGATCACATAGGTTGGGCAGCCAGAGTAGTGTGGTCACATGGTTCCTTGTGTGATCACGTAGAAGAATAAGGGTGGCGCGTGAGATTGTTGCAATTGTTCTTCGCGACCGCGTGTATGGGTACGCGATCGCATAGGTCAGGGAGTCGAATCTTCGCGGTCGCGTGGGGAATAGTGTGATCACAATGGGTAAAATTTGGAGGCAGTAAGTTTGTTCTTCGCGATCGCGTGGGTGGTCCCACGATCGCAATGAGTTAATATTTAGTGTTGGACAAAATGTTTTAGAGGGCCATTTTTACGAGTTTAGTCCATTTTTCCTCCATTGTTGAGAGGATTTAGAGCTGTTTGAGAGGGTTTGAAGAGGAAATCACTTGGAGGTAATATTTTCGATTTCATAACTCGATTCTATGTCGTTTTCTAAGTTATTAAACCAGAAATTTGTTGAATTTAAACCCAAAATTGGGAAGGTTAGGTGAATGAGAATTGGAAATATATTTTGATGATTTGAGTGGGAAATTGTTGTCTGATTTTGGTGTTCTTGGTATGTATAGAATCGTGGGAGGATGAGGATTCTAGTGATGTAAATTTTATAGAATTCCGAGACGTGGTCCCGTGGCTCGGGTTTGGCCAAATTTCGAGAACTGAGTCTAAATTGATAGTTTTCGATTGGGTTTTGTTTATTTAGCATATATTGATGATGTTTATCTAGTTTTGGTTAGATTCGCAGCAATCGGGAGCCGACTTGAGGGGCAAAAGCATCGCGGATTAGTATTGTGGCCCGGTAGAGGTAAGTAATAGCTTTAAATCTCTTCCTGAGGGTATGAAACCCCGGACTTCGTATTTCTCACTGTTTTTAGAATGGAATACATGTAGGATGACGAGTATGTGGCATGCACTAATTTTTGGATTGGACTTGGTACTCTCCGTGGCAACTATTTGGTTGCGTATTTTACTCTAAATCGTATGTTAAATTGTGTTCTAAAACCTATTTCTATATTTGGGCTATAAGCCATGTTTGGGGCCTCGTGCCGACTTGCTTAGACCTCTTGGGGGATTTTATTGCTATTTTCCTCACTATGCTGACTTATGATTTAAACTCAAGCATGTTATGTATAACTGATTTCGAAACTCAATCTTATTTACTCTATTTTGAGATATAAAATGATGTTTTGGGTCGAGTACCCTGGTTTACTGATACGCCTGAGGGGCTTTTGAGAGTTTCTGACTGAGTGACGTCGAGGGACTTATTGTGAGGATATGATATGACACAAGGTGGCTTGATATTAGCACTTGGGCTGAAGGATCCCCTCCGGAGTCTGTACACACCCCCAGCGAGCTCAGGTACCTACTGAGTTCGAGTGCCGAATGACGAGTGATTGGGAGGCATGAGTGATAATGAGGTTGCCCGAGGGGATGATGCTGAGTAACTGTGAGGTATGATGTGTGATGTTCTACCCGAGGGGCGATTTATGATTCATGTTTTGGCCCGAGGGGCTACTTATGACTTATTTCATTTTACACTAAATTCTTCAGGTATTTTTATTTCTGAAATTGTTGGAAAACGCAGTTTTCAAAGGATTTTACTGAAGTTGGCTTTTAAGGCATGTTGATTTCATATATATATATATATATATATGTATACATTGTTGGAAATAAAAGGTTGTGCATATTGTGGACTGATGGTTTTATTTTATGTGTTTATTCCGTGCTGAGCCGGAGTTCGGGACATAGAGGTAGTTGTTTAGCGTCCGCAGTATCTCTGTTTTCCCTTCTTATGTTGTACCTAGTTATTCGTCCTAAAGTTTTGTATTATAATAGTATACTTTTTGGTATATTCCTTAGATTCTCATGACATGTTGACTCCGGATCTTGGGGAGGGTTATAGACTATTTGATTGTTTGTTTTGCTTAATAGATTCAGTAATTTACTTACGTCTATGAAAGGTCGAAAATGAGTTGGAATTTCGGAAAGAAATTGTATATATGTGTGTGTTGGCTAGCCTAGTTCCACAATATGCGCCATCACGGCCGATTTAGGATTTGGGGTCGTGACAAGTTGGTATCAAACCCTAGGTTACATAGGACTCAACGGTCATGAGCAGGTTTAGTAGAGGTAAGGGGCCAGCCCGTGCTGCAGCCAGGGCAGTGCCAGTTGATCCCTCTACTGTTCAGAATCATATTCCCACCGCAGATAATCCAGCGGACAGGCTCAGGTACCGACAATGCCTATTATTATTCCGGGTCTTCAGGAGACCTTGGCTCAGATCTTGACTGTGTATACCACCCTTGCTCAGGCAGTTGCCGCTAATTCTCAGGTCGGGGGAGGCAGTCAGACTCCAGTTGCCCGGACACCTGAGCATGTTACTCAAGGCCATCAGACACTGGGGGCGGTTCCTGCCCAGACGGTTTCTCCAGTTCAGGACTTTGTGGTTCTGGCTATGCCAGAGGACGACCATCATAGACCGGAGAGGTTTAGTAGACTTCAGCCTCCAACATTCAGTGGTGCTGAGGGTGACGATGCCCAGGGTTTTCTGGATAAGTGTCAGAGGATGGTGTGTACTGTCGGGATTTTGGAGACCAGTGAGGTCTCGTTCGCTACTTTTCAGTTTTTTGGTGCTGCTTTCACTTGGTGGGAGTCTTTTGAGAGGCATAGGCCTGTTGGTTCAGCACCCCTTACCTGGCAGCAGTTCTCCACTAGCTTCTTGGAGAAGTATGTACCCCAGTCTCACAAGGAGGAGCAGCGCAGGCATTTTGAGCAACTGTGTCAGGGGGAGCTATGAGTGACACAGTATGAGATGCAGTTTTTGGAGTAGGTTCGTCATGCCACCGAGTTGGTCCCTACTGATAGGAAGATGATTAGGAGGTTTGTGGATGGCCTCACTTATCAGCTCCGCCTTCTTATGACTCGGGAGAGGGTATCAGATTCTACATTCGAGAAGCTCGTTGATATTGCTCGACATATTGAGTCGGTTCGCCGCCAGGAGCGGGAGGAGAGGGAGGCCAAGAGGCCTCATGGATCGGGTGGTTCTACTGATGCTCTTTTCAAGGGCAGTTTCAGCATAGTAGAGGTCGTTCATTAAGGCCTCCTCGGTCAGTCCGCCCAGCCTAAAATGGTGCATCTTCGGGGCATGGTCACTGCGGTTCTCAGCCAGGCCATTCTTCATTCGGTGCCTTTCCAACCCAGAGTGCAGGTCGAGCACCACCAGTTCAGAGTTCCTTTATGCATGATTCTTCTAGTGGCCATTCTGGTGCCAGGGGTTTCTATCAGTCCCCGCCTCCAACTCCGGGGAGTTGTTTTGAGTGCGGAGAGTTTTGGCACATGTGGAGGCAGTGTCCCCGTCGTTCTGGTGGTTCTTCTCAGTAGAGGGGCCAACCCTCAACTTCAGCTCCAGTTACTTCACCACCCGCCAAGGAAGCCAGGGGTTGTAGTGAGTCATCTAGAGGCCTCCCTAGAGGGGGAGGTCGAACAGGTGGAGGTGAGGCTCGTATGTATGTGTTTCCAGCCAGGCCAGATGCTATGGCCTCCGATGCAGTGATCGAAGATATTGTCTAAGTCTATCGACAAGATGCTTTGGCTTTATTTGATCCTGGTTCTACATATTCCTATGTTTCATCATATTTTGCCCATTTTCTGGATATGCCCTGTGAGTCTTTAGTTACGTCTGTTCATGTGTCGAATCCACTGAGTGATACTATTGTTGTGGACCATTTGTATTGGTCGTGTGTGATATCTATTGGGGGTCTGGAGACCCGAGTGGACCTACAGTTACTCAGCATGATCGATTTTGATGTGATATTGGGCATGGATTGGTTATCTCCCTGTCATGTTGTTCTTGATTGTCACGCTAAGACTGTGACCTTATCAATGCCAGGATGTCAGAGGTTTGAATGGAGAGGTTCTTCCAAGTATGTGCCTAGCAGGGTGATTTCCTACCTAAAGGCCCAGTGCAAGGTTGAAATGGGGTGTTTATCTTATCTGTCTTTTGTGAGGGATTTCAGTGGTGAGACTCCCACTATTAATTCGGTTCCTGTGGTCCGTGACTTTCCGGACGTGTTTCCTGCAGACCTTCCAGGCATGCCACCTGGCAGAGACATTGATTTTGGTATTGACCTGGTGCCAGGCACTCAACCTATTTTTGTTTCACCTTATCGTATGGCACCAGCAGGGTTAAAGGAATTAAAGGAGAAGCTTCAGGAACCCCTAGATAAGGGGTTCATTCGTCCTAGTGTGTCACCTTGGGGTGCACCGGTGTTGTTTGTAAAGAAGAAGGATGGTTTTATGCGTATGTGTATTGATTATTGGTAGCTGAACAGGGTTACGGTGAAGAACCGGTATCCCTTGCCTCGTATAGATGACTTGTTTGACCAGTTGCAGGGTGTCAAGGTATTTTCCAAGATTGACTTGCATTCCGGCTATCATCAGTTGAAGATTCGGGGCCCAGACATTCTGAAGACTACTTTCAGGACTAGATATGGTCATTATGAATTTCTTGTTATGTCATTTGGGCTGACCAATGCCCCAGCAGCCTTTATGCACTTGATGCACAGTGTATTCCGGCCTTATCTGGATTCTTTTGTCATCGTTTTTATTGACGATATCTTGGTGTATTCCCAATCTCGGGAGGATCATAAGCAGCATTTGAGAGTGGTGCTTTAGACCTTGAGGGAGAAGATATTGTATGTGAAATTTTCGAAGTGTGAGTTCAGGCTTGATTCAGTAGCATTCTTGGGGAACGTGGTGTCCAGTGAGTTGACCTAAAGAAGATAGAGGTAGTGCAGAGCTAGCCTAGACCGTCATCAGCTACCGAGATTCGCAGTTTCCTTGGTTTGGCAGGGTACTATCTCCGTTTTGTAGAGGGATTTTCATCTATTGTAGCACCTATGACCAGGATAACCCAGAAGGGTGCTCGGTTCAGGTGGATTGAGGAGTGTGAGGAGAGCTTTCAGAAGCTCAGGTCAGCTTTGACTATAGCTCCGGTATTGATTTTGCCTACGGGTTTAGGTTCTTATACAATTTACTGTGACGCCTCGGGAGTTGGCCTTGGAGCGATTTTGATGCATGATGGTAGGATGATTGCCTACGCGTCCAGACAGTTGAAGGTGCACGAGAAGAATTATCCAGTGCACGATCTTGAGCTAGCAGCTATTGTGCACGCCTTGAAGATTTGGCGTCATTATTTTTATGGGGTGCATTGTGAGATTTTCACTGATCACCGTAGTTTGCAGCATCTTCTTAAGCAGAAGGATCTGAATTTGCGTTAGAGGAGGTGGTTGGAGCTTCTCAAGGATTATGACGTCACTATTTTATATCATCTCGGGAAGGCCAATATAGTGGTCGATGCCCTGAGTCGCATAGTGGAGAGTTTGGGGAGTCTATCTTACCTTCTAGTAGCAGAGCGGCCATTAGCACTTGATATTCAGGATTTAGCAAGTCAGTTGGTGAGATTGGATCTATTAGAGTCCCCGCGGGTATTGTCTTGTGTAGCCTCCAGGTCGTCTCTTTATGATCAGATTAGAGCACGCCAGCATGATGACCTACACTTGCTCGTTCTTCAGGGCAGGGTCCATCGCGGTGATGCCAGGGATGTGGTTATCAGTGATGATGGGATCATGAGGATGCAGGGCCGGATTTGCATGCCCAATGTGGATGGACTTCGAGATTTGATTCTAGCTGAGGCCCATAGTTCGCGGTTTTCCATCCATCTGGGTGCCGCAAAGATGTATCACGATCTGAGACAACATTATTGGTGGAGGCGAATGAAGAGGGATATTGTTGAGTTCGTGTCTCGGTGTCTCAACTGTCAGCAGTTCAAGTATGAGCACTAGAGACTGGGTGGATTGCTTCAGAGATTAAATATTTCGGAGTGGAAGTGGGAGCGAATCTCCATGGACTTTGTAGTTGGGCTCCCATGGACTTCGAGGAGGTGTGATGCTATATGGGTTAATGTGGATGTTCCTGTTGGTATTACTTATTCTTCGGAGCGGTTAGCTGAGATTTACATCAGGGAGATCGTCTGATTGCATGGGGTTCCAACTTCTATCATTTTTGACAGAGGTACTCAGTTCACATCTCGGTTTTGGAGAGCCTTGCAGAGGGATTTAGGTACTCAAGTCGAGTTAAGCACAACGTTTCATCCTCGGACCGACGGGTAGTCGGAGCGTACTATTCAGATTTTGAAGGATATGTTGTATGTATGTGTCATTGATTTTGGGGGTTCATGGGACGAGTTTCTGCCACTCGTGGAGTTTGCATATAGTAATAGTTATCAGTCGAGTATCCAGATGGCTCCGTATGAGTCTTTATATGGTAAGAGGTTCAGATCTCAGGTTTGTTTGTTTGAGCCGGGCGAGGCTAGGCTATTGGGCACAGACCTGGTTCAGGATGCGTTGGGTAAGGCAAAGTTGATTCAAGAGCGGTTTCGCACGGCGCAGTCCAAGCAGAAAAGTTATGCGGACCATAAGGTCTGAGATGTGTCTCTCATGGTTGGGGAGAAGGTGTTTCTGAAGGTGTCACCCATGAAGGGTGTTATGAGGTTCGGGAAGAGGGGAAAGCTGAGTTCCATGTTCATTGGGCTATTTGAGGTGCTTCAGAGGACTGGGAAGGTGGCTTATAGACTTGCCTTGCCTTCCAGCTTATCGAGTATTCATCCGGTATTCCATGTTTCGATGCTCCGGAAGTATATTGGCGACCCGTCTCATGTTTTGGACTTCAGCACGGTTCAGCTCGAGGGTGATATGTCATATGAGGTGGAGCTAGTGGTTATTTTGGGTCGTCAGGTCAGAAAGCTGAGGTCTAAGGATATAGCTTAATTGAAGGTTCAGTGGAGAGGGCAGCTAGTGGAAATTGCCACCTAGGAGACTTAGCGGTAGATGTGGAGAAGATATCCTCACTTATTCGAGACTCTAGGTATATTTCTAGACCCGTTCGAGGACGGACATTTGTTTAAGAGGGGGATGACGTAACGACCCGGCACTCATTCTGTGAGATTAGCCCCGTTTCCCCCGTTCCTCCTTTATCATATGTTGCATATGTTGTGTTGGGTCGGTTGGTTCGGGTTCGGAGTGGTCATGGTGAGAACTGAGACACTTAGTCTCTTAAATTAGCTTAATAATTAAAAAAGTCAACTAGGAGTTGAATTATTTGTAAACGACCTCGGATGTGGATTCTATGGCTCAAATAGCTTCATTAGGTGATTTGGGGTTTAAGAGTGTGTTCGGAATGAAGTTTTGATGTCCGGTAAAGAATTAGGCTTGAATTGGCGAAAGTTAGTTTTTGGCGATTTCTGGTCGGCAGTGGAAAATAGGATATCGGTGTCAAAATGGAATTCTGGAATTTGGAACAGGTTCGTAATTTCATTTTGGATATGTGTGCAAACTTTCAGGTCAATCAGATGTGTTTTGGTTGGTTTCGGCATCATTGGCGAAATTAAAATTTCAAAGTTCATAGGCTTGTATTTGATGTGATTTTGGTGTTTTTCGGTTGTTTTTGTTGTTTCGAAGGCTCGACTAAGTTTGAATGATGTTATGGGATATTTTGGCAGGTTTGGTTGAGGTCCCGATGGCCTCAGGTGTATTTCGGATGCTCAAACAAGCATTTTTGGTCTTAAGGAGTCTGCTGTTTTTTCTGGTGTTTTAGCAACAGTGGTTTCTTCACTGCGATCGCGTGAGTTCATCCGCGACCGCGTGGTCTTAAGGGCCATTTTTGCGAGTTTAGTCCATTTTTCCTCCATTATTGAGCGGGTTTAGAGCTCTTTGAGAGGATTTTAAGAGGAAATCTAAGGGAATCACTTGGAGGTAATATTTTCGACTTCATAACTCGATTCTATGTCGTTTTCTAAGTAATTAAACCAGAAATTTTTTGAATATAAACCCAAAATTGGGAAGGTTAGGTGCATGAGAATTGGAAATTTATTTTGATGATTTGAGTGGGCAATTGTTGTCCGATTTTGGTGTTTTTGGTATGTATAGAATCGTGGGAGGATGAAGATTCTAGTGATTTAAATTTGATAGATTCTGAGACGTGGACCCGGGCTCGGGTTTGACCAAATTTCTAGAATTGTGTCTAAATTGATAGTTTTCGATTGGGTTTTGTTCCTTTAGCGTATATTGATGATGTTAATCTGGTTTTGGTTAGATTCGGAGCAATCGGGAGCCGATTTGAGGGGCAAGAGCATCGTGGATTAGTATTGTAGCCCGGTAGAGGTAAGTAATGGCTTTAAATCTTGTCCTAGGGGTATGAAACTCCGGACTTCATATTTCTCACTATTTTTAGAATGACGCACATGTCGGATGACGAGTATGTGGCGTGCATTGATTTTTGGATTGGACTTGGTCCTCTCCGCAGCAACTATTTGGTTGCGTATTTTACTCTAAATCGTATGTTAAATTGTGTTCTAAAATCTATTGTTATATTTGGGCTATAAGCCATGTTTGGGGCCTCGTACCAACTTGTTTAGACCCCTTGGGGCTTTTACTGCTATTTTCCTCACTGTACTGACTTATGATTTACACTCAGTCATGTTATGGTTAACTTATTTAGAAACTCCGCCTTATTTACACTATTTTGAGAAATAAAATGATGTTTTGGGTCAGTACCCTGTTTTACTGATACGCCCGAGAGGCTTTTGAGAGTTTTAGACTGAGTGAGGCCGAGGGCCTGATTATGAGGATATGATATGCCATGAGGTGGCTTGATATTAGCGCTTGGGCTGAAGGAGCCCCTCCGTAGTCTATACACACCCCCAGTGAGCGCAGGTACCTACTGAGTGCGAATGCCGAGTGATGAGTGATTAGGAGGCATGAGTGACAGTGAAGTTGCCCGAGGGGATAATGCTAAGGGACTGTGAAGTATGCTGAGGGATGTTCTGCCCGAGGGGCAATTTATGATACATGTTTTGGCCCGAGGGGATACTTATGACTTATTTCATTTTACACTAAATTCTTCAGGTATTTTTATTTCTGAAATTGTTGGAAAACACATTTTTCAAAGGATTTTACAGAAGTTGGCTTTTAAGGCATGTTGATTTCATATATATATATATACATATATATATACATATATATACATATATATATATATATATACATATATATATGTATATATATATATATGTATACAATGTTGGAAAGAAAGGTTGTGCATATTGTGGACGGATGATTTGATTTTATGTGTTTCTTACTGCTTAGACTTGATTTATTTTCATTACTACTGAGTTGGCATACACACATTACTCCATGCACCCCTGTGTGCAGATACAGGTGCTGATACTGAGCATTAGCCATCTATTCCGTGCGGAGACGGAGTTCGGGACATAGAGGTAGTTGTTCAGCGTCCGCATCATCTCCGTTTTCCCTTCTTATGTTGTACCTAGTTATTCGTCCCAAGGTTTTGTATTATAATAGTAGACTTTTTTGTATATTCCTTAGATGCTCATGACATGTTGAATCCAGATCTTAGGAATGGTTTTAGACTATTTGACTATTTGTTTTTCTTAATAGATTCAGTTACTTACTTACGTCTATGAAATGTTGAAAATGAATTGGAATTTTGGAAAGAAACTGTATATATGTGAGTGTTGTCTAGCCTAGTTCCACGATAGGCGCCATCACGACCGGTTTAGGATTTGGGGTCGTGACACTTACAGGAAGGGGTGTCACTATCACGGAAAAATACAATGTGTAGTTAGGTAAAAAAAAATTATATGTATATATTATCATTTTAAGAATTAAGCATACGAAAATTTTTACTCTTTATATGAGATTAGGAAAATTATAAGTTGAGAAAATATATATTTTTTTTTCATGGATGTTTATAAAAATAAATAGTGTATGTATTTATTTTATATGATACTATATGACCATGATATTAAGTTATATAAAGTGTGTTAAAAGTAAGTAATGTTTTAAGTAATTTGAGATAATTTTTAATTATGCTGGTAATTGGTTAATTACCGGGTAACAGGGCATTACCTAATTAACTAATAGTGGATAAAGATTAAATTCCCTCCCCCCCTCAATCCCACGTGGCAGCAGGCCACTTCATAAAGAGGTTACTCTTAGTCACCTTGATAGGTGGCAAAAGGATGTGTTACCAAAACACTTCAATAACGTGAAGTGTTACCCAAATCACTTCAATTCCATTCCAAAAATCTCTTACTTCACTATCCAATATGCTTACATGTGTGGTCTTTGGATGATTTCTTAATATTGAAAACCGAAGGTAGAGATATTTCAAGGTTGTGTGCATAATAGTCAAGGGAATAAGATTATCGAGTTTCTGTGTTCTATGTTAGTTGGATCATAGTTGAATTAGAATTAAGCAAAGTAACGGACTTTGAGCAAAAAATTTCATACAAAGTTACACTGCGTTATAGCAACGGGATTTGCAATTCTAAGAGAGCATGGTACAATCTTTCTCAAGAACATCATACAGATTTTTCCCTACTTCGATCCACCATTACATGTTGTCACAACTGAAGTGTGTTGGAAGGATTTGCAAGAGAATCAGCTCAGGTATTTTAAGGATATCCATTCCTTATTTGTGGCATGATTCAAATTGTATAGAAGAAACGAGCAAACGCACGATTTCCATAAATTACCCTATTCATAGAAATGATGTGGGTGTCTATATTCTTGATTCCCATGTGAATTATTATTATCTTCTGTTCATGGGTCCCAGAAAAATACGTATTTGATAATGTTTATCCGAAAGGCATATTGATTTTTATGGCATTCCGAGAAAATTTTATTAACGTATTTTTTATGCATTTCATGCGTTGCATTCATTTACACTGCCCCATGACCAGATGGCATTATGTACGCGTATATATGTAAGTATCTGTATATGGGATATGGGAAAAGGTTACGACGTTATATACGCACCACCACCTGATCAGTTAGTATATGTTGATGATGTTGCCCACAGTGGCCAAGACGATATGATAGGATGCTCTAAGAGGCTTGATGATGTTATGTATGTATAGCAAGGAAAGAAACTTCATGATTAAATGGTCTCGGCTCGATCGATAGAATTTATTGTAAGGCCAAACTCTCAAATGAACCATGTCTGCATAGACTGCTCGAGCCTTGATACAAAACTTGTACACATGTATAACTATTATGCACCATAATAAAAAGAAGTCTCTTCCTTGCGGATAAATACCTTGTCCCTTAAAGTTTTTCTTAAATTTCTTAAGTAATTCCCTACATCCAATCCCCTAAAGGTATCGAGCCCAAGGTCCACCTTAATCCGAGTTTGAATAATCACTCTCACTCGAGGACTGTCTTCCAAAAACAAATATCTAGATAATCAACATTTAGAACATGATAACATTTAGAACAATTATTGAACATGAATCTTTCAACACAACATATTAAGGCAGCCAATTCTAGCATGATCAAGTTAGGAACTTACACCAAATACTCGGACACCAGGGGTTCGATTCTAAAAAGAAGGGAGTTTAGCCATACATACCTCAATAGAGCTTTTAAGCAAATTTTACTTTTCGAAGTCATTTTAAGACAGTTGAGTCGAGGCTCATTTCGATTGTATTTATTTCATACCAGCTTTGTATATTCTAACCTTAGAAGCTCATGATTTGTACTACCAGTCTTTGTGAAATGTATAAGATTCCAATAATTTTTTTTACTTAATTGTCTTGTTAAATTTCATTGGGATTGGATAGTTCATAACTGGTTTACCTAGCGAGTTGGGTTAGGTTCCATCACGACCAGTTAGATTTTGGGTCATGAAAGTAACCAAATTTCTCGAAAACCACAAGATCAAAAGGATCCTATCAACACCCTACCACCCTTATGGCAACATACAAGCAGAATCGACCAACAAGACCATATCCAAAATCTAAAAAAGAGGTTAACTGATGCCAAAGGAAAATGGAAGGAAATCCTGCCCGAAGTCTTATGGTCATACCGTACGACCTCAAAATCAAGCGCCGGGGCCACCCCATTTTCGCTGGTCTATGGCACTAAAGCCCTAATACCGGTTGAAGTCGGAGAACCAAGTCTCAGGTTCCGATACGCGACCAAAGAATCAAACGAAAAGGCCATGAATGCGAGCCTTGAGCTATTAGACGAGAGGCGTGAACCCACCTTTGTTCGGTTGGCCGCCCAAAAATAATGGATCGAGAGATATTATAATTGAAGAGCCAACCTTTGACACTTCAATATCGAGGAATTAGTATTAAGGAAGATCACACTAAGCACCTGAAACTTGAACGAAGGAGATCTAGGGCCGAACTGGGAAGGACCATATCAAATTATTGAGATCACTGTAAAGGGATCCTACAAACTTGGAACAATGAACAGCGAGAAACTACCGAACAACTGGAATATAACTCACTTGAAATGATATTACTGCTAAGGTACGACCCTATTCTTTTCTTTTATTTACATTTTGAGCTAATGCTTGTAGGTAACCAATAAGAAGCGGCATAAATTTTTAGGTCTGGAAGCGCTGCACTCTTTTTCCCTTAAGCCGATTTTGTCTTAAATGGGTTTTCTGTAAGGTTTTTAACGAGGCAACGGTGGATCATTCTAACTTAGAATCGATGGTTGGTCATGAATCGGTGTCAAAGATCACATCACAGTATCTGAGGCTTCTCTTTATGATCAACCTCGAATACGAGGGACATTGCCCTCGGGTATCGACTTTAGCAAGGAAAGAAACTTCGTGATTAAATGGTATCGGCTTGATCAATAGGATTTATTGTAAGGGACAAACTCTCAAATGAACCATACCCGCATAGAATGCTCGAGCCTTGACACAAATCTTGTACACATATATAACTATTATGCACCAGAATAAAAAGAAGTCTCTTCCTTGCGGATAAATACCTTGTCCCTTAAAGTTTTTCTTACATTTATTGAGGAATTCCCTACATGAAATCCCCTAAAGGTATCGATCCCAAGGGCCACCTTAATCCGAGTTTGAATAATCACTCTCACTCGAGGACTGTCGTCTGAAAACAAACTCGAAAAGTCTGTGCTATCGGAGCTCAGGGACACAAGAATTATTAGGCAACGCCCAAATTTTTAAGGCTACGGCCATCCCTACTTAGGGACTTTTATCTTAGGCAAGTCCGGATAACTCGGGTGTCACGCTCCAAAAACCAAGTAGCGCGACCGACTCAACCGAGTAAACCTGACTGAGCAAGCCTGTTAGGTTTCATTCTACCCAAACTAATTCATGAATAAAGAGAAGATGAACTCCATTAATCATACTTTATAAATATTTCATTAAAAACTTCCATTTTGTTTCCATTAGAAGTTTCAATCATAATATCCAGAATATTACAATTTTTATAGACATGATGAAAAACATATTTGCCAAATACCAATATTTCTAATTCAATTCCCAATATCCAACACCACCCACAACCTGTCTACGGAACCTCTAAGTACAATTGAAGAGTAATATGGAAATGCCGACAACAAGGCTCCAACTATACCTCAAAAGATAAAGTACACGATAACCAAATGACACAAGACCCCGAAATGAAGTGGGCATCACCAAGTTAGCTAAAAAGAGCGTACCGCTATCACTGATCACTGCTGCCTATTGTGGAACCACCTGCATCAATTAAAGATGTAGTGCCCCCGGCAAAAGGGACGTTAGTACTATCTAATAGTACTAGTATGAAGAGTTAAACACTAACCTTAATAGAAGAAACAAGGAAACACACAAAAAGGGAAACAATCATGTTGTACAATAAAAGCTTCAAACAAACACTATACATCAAATAGATGATCACATAAGATCTCGGTTCACTTTTTATCTTATTAAGTTGGTAATCCTAGTGTCATCTGCCATAATCTACAATACCACTGTGTTCTTACACAGAGTCCGATCTCGGCCCGATCAGCTAAGCCATCTCATTTGAGACATCAACCAAATTCACAATTTCATCCACAATACCAACGTGTTCCTACATGGAGTCCGATCTCAGCTCGATCGGCTAAGCCATCTCATTTGAGACATCAATCATATTCAATCAGTCATTTTTAGCACAATTACAGCTATGTGTGCGGCATGGTGTCCGATCACGGCCCGATCGGCTAGGTCATCTCCATTGAGACATCATCCATACAATTTGTCATATCACTTTACATTTCCTTCCCATTTTTTGATACATTGGCACGAGGGGCATTATTTATTAAATCGTTCTTAGCTCTTGGATGTATGTTACATTTTCAAGTTTGCCCATTTTTCATATTTGACATCGTTATCACATCAATAAGATCTATTATGTAATTCATGTGCACACAGAAGGAAGAAGGCTTGGAAAATCTTAAGCACACATAGGCTTTTCCTACCATTTGGCATAGCAACCATCATTCGATTCTTAACATGAATCCTCAACCTTTTTCAACAAAAATTCCCCATTCCAAAAACATTCTCAAATATCTTGATAACATGATAACATTTAGAACAATTATTGAACATGAATCTTTCAACACAACATATCAAGGCAGCCAATTTTAGCATGATCAAGTTAGGAACTTACACCAAATACTCGGACACCAGGGGTTCGATTCAAAGAAGAAGGGAGTTTATCCATACATACCTCAATAGAGCTTTTAAGAAAATTTTACTTTTAAATGTCATTTTAAGACAGTTGAGTTGAGGCTCATTTCGTAATCTGTTTCATATATTTCCTCATTTCATAGGCGTCACTAGGCACAATTATAAATGTTGTCCGCACTATATTTCAACAATTCATTTAATTCATTTTAAAACATCTTTATAGTTTATTAACCACTAGACACACTCAATCAAGACATTTAGTACGCATACAAGCGGTTAGGAGTATTAAGCATATCGAGTTTTCCTTACCTAATCGGTATACCAGTTTTTATTTAAACCACAACTCAAATCCATACCATTTTACTAAGAAACCCATACTTTAAACATGTATCGTTCAATATGAGGCTTGTTCAGAATGTTCAAATTTATGAGTTTATAGGGGATAACCCGAAACGTAGAAATTAGGGATTTTAAGACGGTTATACTTAAACTTACGGAAACATTATGGAATTCAATTTCGGGAGAGGAAGTTTAGCCAACATACCTTGTTTGAGCTTTACTTAAGTTACTACAACACACCAACACTTCTAGCAATAACAATCTATAGGAAGATAGCGAAAATCGATTAATAATTAGAAGGATTTGCATGGTGCAACTCTCCTAGGAATTTTGTCAAACACCTAATCTTGTGAAATAGACTACAAGGTTCTACAATGGAAATTCCTTCTTTCTTCAACTAATTTCAGTAGGAACAACCCAAAATAGTTCATTAATCCCACATACGATAACTTAGTGTCACATGCATGACCTATTTCTAACCCCACAATATATTTTGAACTCATAATCTCATATATTAAATCTTAGAAGTAGGACTTACCCGAAAGGGTAGTGAGTTAGAAATTAGCTTCCTTGATTCTTGAGAATTTTTGCAAGATTGGGTGATTGGAAGGCTAGGTTTCCTCTTTCTCTATCTACATGCTCTTACCTCTCTCTAGATTCATTAGAAAATAGCCCAAAATAAAGCCCCAAAGCCTATTTATCAATATTAGATTGGATATGAAAATTTCCGAAAATGACCTCTGAAGTCAATTATGTGGTGCAATTATGCTATAGCATAATCGTTTTGTGGGCAGCAAAAATTGCAGCATATCAATTATGTGACAACATAATCGACAGCATAATCAATTATGTTATAGCATAACCAATATGCAACGTCATAAATGTTTGCCTGTCTCTGCTCCACTTTGCGATGCTTATGCGGTCCGCAGAACCGTTTTGCGGTCGCAAAATTGGTCGCACATCCTGCCTTTGGCAATTTGATCATAACTTTTTGTAGGAATGTCCAAATGACGAACGGTTTGAAGCGTTAGTAACTAGACTCGGAAATCTTTTATTTGATAGGATTTTTATCACATAACACCATATATATATATATATGCTCGTCCAAAGTTTTGACTTGTGCGAACTCATTTGGAATGTTTGCCTATTATGTAATTTTCCAACTTGACTTAGACTTAGGCCTCTTATAGACCCCACATTACTTATTATATGACTTATACACTTATTTACCATATCCAATTAATATACATCATTTTAATTTCACATAAAATATTATAATTAGCCTACCTGACACCAGGAAATCCTAAATTACTTAGCCAAATTTTCCGGGGCCTTACATTCTCCCCTGCTTAGGATCATTAATCCTCGAATGAGAAGTAGATTCTGCCCCAAACACTTAACATAACATATCTATTTTCTCACCTACCTCAAGTCCCTAAATTTTGACTAACTCCCAAATTTTTCAGAAATTTCGGCAGCGTCTCCTTTGTAACTAGGCCTATCCACATGCCAAAGAACTACCAAAACCATCCTAACAACACATCCACATCTCGACAAAGCACCACAATGTATATGTCAATAACACTAATCTCAGCATTACAAGCTGATGAAATATAAGAGTCCACCAAACTGTATAGAGACCTGGTCCTATATCAGTTCCCGCAGTACTAACTAATAAAAAAGTAAGTAAATAAGACACATGATTTTTTACGTGGAAAATCCCAACTCAATGGTATAAAACCCACCTACACTAGTAGGGTTTAAACTTCACTAACTTGCAATGCACTTGTTACAAGCCACTTTGTAATGACTCTATTACAAAGACTTCAACCTTACTAACTTGTAATACACCTATTACAAGCCACTTCGCAATACTCCTATTACAAAGACTTCAAATCACGACTAACTATAGTCATGACAAAAACACTGAAGGTTTATGGTTTACAAGGGGTTCCTAAGTAACGCTTCTAGATAAGCAAAGTAGGAATTACAATGAAGAACAATTACAAAGATACAACTCAACTAAGGGACATACACAAGACTTGTTATGGAACTGGTCTGTAGTAGTGTTGCACTTTGCTCTTGATACACTTGTGACTTCAATGCTCTATCAGATCTTCAATGCTTGAGTAAGTATCAAAAAATATTCAAGTGATGTTTTGTTGAAATACTCCTTGTTGATATACTTTGGATGACATCACTTGGATGATGTAAAAACTTGGTTGGTGCAAGGCCCTTCCCGATGGAAAGTGACTGTTGCACTGTTTCTGCACTGTAGCGTGCACAATTGCGGCATCCACTTTCCAACTGTAGAGTTTACTTTGTACTTCTATCAAGGAAACTCTAGCGGATCAGGTCCCTGAATTAGTTCTTGTGTAGCTAAAGTCACACCTCTCATATTAGCTAAAGTACATTGCTGAAGAATTGTACCAAGTATGCATCAGGTTCTTTATCTAGTTCTAGACAAGAAGTTTGTTAGATCATCAAAACATAAGACTGTGAAACCTTAAACCCATCACAAGCACTACATTATCATAATGATACCTGGACATGGACTGCACATTTTTAAATCATAACATCTAGAAGGTACCTTTTAAATCAAAGTCAATTGTTATACAATCAAGAGAAAATATCTTCTTTCCACGACACTTTCGGCCTTCAAGGTAGCCTCTTAGATTTATAGACTTCCCCATAACACATTCACGGAAACAATCTCAACTCCCAAACTTACCTAACAAGGATGACAAATAGATACCCCTCATAGGCCAACTATCCATTAACTTCACCTTCAGTAGTTTCCATGGGAATTATACACAAAGTATCTCCAACTACATTCTTAGACATAGGCACATGAAAACACAAGGTACATAGGGAACAATGATGGGAAGATATCTTACTCATAGAGCGGCCTAATGTGAACTACACTTATTTCACCTTCATTATCAATTCATATAACATCTTTAGGGAGAAAATATTGAGAATAACCCGTTCACACTCCTAAACTATAAATCTCTATGCGAACACCCACACTAGACCTTTGATGACCTTCAACAATTACTCTAAGATGTGCTATCATAAATTGACCATAAAATTACATATCCAATATATGTGATCACATGGTGATGCTTCCTCTTTGATATGTTTGAACCTTCAATACCCAATAGATTTAATATAATGAGGAACAACGGAGTTCAAGATTGGGCTGGAATTATTCAGGAATCCATTAATGTGCTTAGCAGAGTATTTCATGATTTTATATGATAAGAGACACGAAGATTACTACTAACAATGCTGACATGGCTAATCATTGTGATGACATCAATTATTAGACAAATAAAGCATAGAGGTAACTAGCACGTATTGATAAGGTGGGAACCATGTACGTGATCCTGGATCTAAAAGAAGTGGGTCTTTCTACACATGAGATACATGGGAGGAATGATCGGGAGGATAAAGACGCTAGCATCAGTTATTCTTGGGAGGCGGCGAGTTATGCAAGGGATAGTAACAATTTTTCCTTTCCATATATGCCTTTCCAGACAATAGTAAGCTCTAAGGAGAAGTGGTCAAGTATGTTACACAGGTTGCCTCCTTTAGTGTAAGGAAAATCAATTTAGCTCAGAATGGGAAGATTCTTGCAACATGGATGTTATAGTGATTTCAAGAAAAAAAATAAATGAAGTTGAACCTAACATTAATTGATACCAGGAATCTATGCCACAAGCCCATGGGGATGAAAAAGAAGTTAAACACGTATGAGATTATCATAATTCAAACAGCTTAACCCTTCCCGATAATTGATCATATATGAGATAACTAAAGATGTGAAAACTTGTCTTCAAAATCAATATGCTCATGATATGTGCAAAAATCTGAAAGCATCTAATCTCAACCTTTCACGAGTGAAACCACATAGCTAGGACATCTTAATATTGGGATGAAATCATGTATTGGTTATAGGGGTTGTAATGGTTAACATGATGCTCCAGGGAGAAAGACAAATAAAACTCCTATCCACCCAGGGAGGTGAAATGCCAAGGATAGCAAAACTCCCCGCATATGACAATGACATAGTCAATGATTCTAGAAGTCGAGTGTGTAAAGACAACGGAACCCAATGAGATAATATAAAATAATCATGGAAGATTTGCAAATGTTCATAAGTTCTCCATGGATTTTGACTTGAGAAATACCCAGATGCTAATGAAAGACAGGAAAATATGGGAAGCAGGCGTTGTGCTATGATAACCCCCAAAGGTGCATTTGGTCTTGACGGAGAGCCTTTCAAGGGTTCTTATGAGAAAGGAAGTGTTATAGTGATACATAGACGAACACGTTCTCTCATAGTTATCGAACAAGTGTTGGGAAACTAGCACAGTGAATTCACTAAGGAACTCAATTAACACATGTTGTGGAGGTGTAAAGAGAAAATAAACATTTGTTATGAGCTGGACATGCTTCTGCTATATTAACTCCCAACTGCAATACAAGACCACGTCATGGGCAACCACAATACTAGGAACAAAGTGAGCTACTTACTATGGGATGTCCCAAGTAGACACGAAATTTATACTAAGATGGAGACACAAGATCTTCCTATGACGGAGATGTGAGGATCTCAATTTTCAGAGAGACTTTATGCACACGGTGACCATTTTGATTTGACATTGACTCATATGATAGGTCTTAAGGTATGCTCTTATGTTATTAGAAAGTGAGAAGTTTTCATGATGATATTCGCAAGAGATTAGAGTGACTATTCAAACCATAGAAGCCATATACACCGGTGAGAAAAAGAGTGACTCGAGAAGCATCGCAACACTGGGATGCTTTACATGGAACTTGACACCACATAGGTAAAATTTACGACGGTTCATGCATAGGCACAAGTGAGCAGATGTTGTCCAGTTAAATAAAAAGATATTGTAAGAAATTCATCGGGTATAGTCCCTTGTTGAGAATTTAGGAAAGCAGGTGGGAAGTATTAATCCTAGAGTTATAACTCAATTCAAGGACATAATTATAGAACTTAATTCCACAAAAGGATGTAAATAAGAGAATTTGTGATAGAGTGGATTCAGGAATAATACGTCTCATTCAATGAGTAGGTACATGCAATGTTTTGTGACTCAACACCTTATTAAGACCATGTTTATGAGAACTCTTCAATATGGATGTACATATACAACAAGTAAAATTTTTGTGTTGTTTATAATGATGTACTAAGGAGTGACTCACTTGGTGACTTTAGGTTGATAGGGCAATAACTTAATCGATGCCCCTCAACTCCGCATCCCTAAAGTACGTTGGTACCATACTGATATACTACATGATCTGGTGGTGTAGTGACATCAATAGGAACAAGGGTACTCCCCTTAGCAACAAGTTCTACCAATCCCTCCATGGCTCGATACATTCTCCTAACAAACTCTTGGGAAATCTACCTCAGATTCAATGGGGGGTCATTCCCTCCTTACTGCTTCAAACTCGGGGATTATGGTATCAAGATTACTCATCTTGAGAATAAGAGAGGAAATTAGCTCCCTATATTAGGCTCTACCGCACGATCTGGAGTATCAAAGAAGGGTGAAATTCCTAAATGTTCGAATAGCCTCCAACTTATAGATGTGGTAGACAACACACCGATAAGAAGGACTCTACTAGACACGGCTCCAAGACATCCTAGGACACTTTAAAACCTTAGTCTCTGATACCAAGTTTGTCACGCCCCAAAACCAAGGAGCGCGATCGGCGCTCGACCGAGTAAATCTGACTGAGCAAGCATGTTAGGTTTCATTCTACCCAAACTAATTCATGAATAAAGAGTATATGAACTCCATTAATCATACTTTATAAATATTTCATTAACAACTTCCATTTTGTTTTCATTAGCAGTTTCAACCATAATATCCAAAATATTACAATTTTTATAGATGTGATGAAAAACATATTTTCCAAATAAGAATATTTCTAATTCAATTCCAAATATCCAACACCACCCACAACCTAACTACGGAGCCTCAAAGTACAATTGAAGAGTAATATGGAAATGCCGGCAACAAGGCTCCGGCTATATCTCATAATACAAAGTACATGATAACCAAATCACATAGGACACCAAAATGAAGTGGGGATCACCAAGTTAGCTAAAATGTGTATACCGCTATAACAGATCACTACCGCCTACTGTGGAACCACCTGCATCCATTAAAGATGCAGCGCCCCCGGCAAAACGGACGTGTACTGTCGAATAGTACTAGTATGAAGAGCTAAACACTAACCTTAATATAAGGAACTAGGAAACACACAAAAAGGGAACAATAATGTTGTACAATAAAAGCTTCAAACAAACACTATACATCAAATAGATGATCACATAAGATGTCGGTTCACTATTCATCTTGTTAGGTTGGTAATCTTAGTGCCATGTGCCACAATCCACAACACTATCGTGTTCTTACACAGAATCTGATCTCAGCCCGATCGGATAAGCCATCTCATTTGAGACATCGACTATATTCACAATTTCATCCACAATACCAATGTGTTCCTACACGAAGGTTGATCTTGACCCAGTCGGCTAAACCATTTCATTTGAGACATCAACGATATTCAATCAGTCATTTTCAGCACAATTACCACCATGTGTGTGGCATGGTGTCCGATCACGGCCCGATCGGCTAGGCCACCTCCATTGAGACATCATCCATACAATTTGTCATCTCACTTTACATTTCCTTCCCATATTTTGATGCATTGGCACGAGGGGCTTTATTTATCAAATCGTTCTTAGCTCTTGGACGTATGTTACATTTTCAAGTTTGCCCCTTTTTCATATTCGACATTGTTATCACATCAATAGGATCTATTATGTAAGGCATGTGCACACATAAGGAAGAAGGCTTGGAAAATCTTAAGCACACATAGGATTTTCCTACAATTTTGCATAGCAACCGTTATCGATTCTTAACATGAATCCTCAACCTTTCTCAACACAAATTCCTAATTCCAAACACATTCTCGCATATCTTGATGACATGATAACACTTAGAACAATTATTAAACATGAATCTTTCAACACAACATATTAAGGAAGCCAATTCTAGCATGATCAAGTTAGGAACTTACACCAAATACGCGGACACTAGGGGTTCGATTCTAAGAAGAAGGGAGTTTATCCATACATACCTTAATAGAGCTTTCAAGCAAATTTTAATGTTAGAAGTCATTTTAAGACAGTTGACTCGAAGCTCATTTCGTAATATGTTTCATATATTTCCTCATTTCATAGGCATCACTAGGCACAATTCTAAACGTTGTCCACACTCTATTTTCCCAGTTTATTTAATTCATTTTCAAACATCTCTATAGTTTATCAACCACTAGACACACTTAATCAAGATATTTAGTACGCATAAAAGCGATTAGGAGTATTAAGCATATAGAGTTTTCCTTACCTAATCGGTATACTAGTTTTCATTTAAACCACAAACTCAAAGCCACACCATTTTACTAAGCAACCTATACTTTAAACATGTATCGTTCAATATAAGGCTCATTCGCAATGATCAAGTTTATGAGTTTATAGGGGATAACCCGAAATGTAAGAATTAGGGATTTTAGGTCGGTTATACTTAAACTTATGGAAAAATTATGGAATTCAATTCCGAGAGAGGAAGTTTAGCCAACTTACCTTGTTTGAGCTTTACTTAAGTTACTACAACGCACCAACACTTCTAGCAATACAATTTACAGGAAGATAGCGAAAACGGTTAATAATTAGAAGGATTTCGATGGTGAAACTCTCCTAGGAATTTTTTCAAACACCTAATCATGTGAAATAGACTACAAGGTTCTACAATGGAAATTCCTTCTTTCCTCAACCAATTTCAACAAGAACAACCGAAAATAGTTCATTAATCCCACATACTATAACTTAGTGTCACATGCATGGCCTATTTATAACCCCACAATATATTTTTGAACTCATAATCTCATATATTAAATCTTAGAAGTAGGACTTACCCGGAAGGATAGTGAGCTAGAGATTAGCTTCCTTGATTCTTGAGAATTTTTGCAAGATTGGTGATTGGAAGGCTAGTTTCCCTCTTTCTCTCTCTACATGCTCTTATCTCTCTCTAGATTCATTAGAAAATAACCCCAAATAAAGCCTCAAAGCCTATTTATCAATATTGGAACGGAAATAAAAATTTCCAAAAATGACCCCCTAAGTCAATTATGTGGTGCAATTATGCTATAGCATAACGTTTTGTGGGAAGCAGAATTGCAGCCTATCAATTATGCGACAGCATAACCAAAAGAATCAATTATGCGACAGCATAATCAATATGCGACAGCATAATAGTTTTCCCGTCTCTGCTCCACTTATGCGGTCCGTGGAACATTTTGCGGTTGCAAAATCGATTGCAGATCCAACCTTTGGTAATTTGATCATAACTTTGTGTAGGAATGTCCAAATGACGAACGGTTTAAAGCGTTAGAAACTAGACTCAAAGATATTTCATTTGTATATATATATATATATATATATATATATATATATATAAATATATATATATGCTTGTCCAATGTTTGGGATTGTGCGAGCTCATTTGGAATTTAATCTTATTATGTAATATTTCAACTTGACTTAGACTTAGGCCTCTCCTTAGACCCCACATTACTTATTATATGAATTATACACTTATTTACCATATCCAATTAATATACATCATTTAGTAGCACATAAAATATTATAAATAGCCTACCTGAAACCATGAAATCCTAAATTACTTAGCCAAATTTTTCGGGGCCTTACATCGGATTATCTTAGGCAAGTCTGGATAAATCAGGGTGACAAGCCCACTGGGAAACACCCAAACTAAAAAGACTACCACCATATTAAAACGGCTCAGAGATGTCTGAGGCCCGTAAAAAAAATAACAAGGCCTTAAAATTTCTAACCGGTTCTAAAGGCTACCCTCGGCAAACTATAATCTAAGTACGTTGCGGAAAAAATTTCAGTCACACCGAATTCCCTACGATGCCTTAAACAAAATAATGTTAAAGGCGAGGCTTGTTCGAACCTTCACATAACCTGACTATTTCATGCTAAGGCATTTTAATCTGTGCAAATATAAAATAAAGCAAACAAAAAATTCAGAAGTTGTTGAAGGGAAAAAGCCTTATATATACCTCGATACAAATTTTTACAAGATCGAAATGGCCTCGATACAAATTTTTACAAGGTCCAAACGGCCTCGATACAAATTTTTACAAAGGCCAAAAAGGCCTAAACAAAAAAAACAAAAGCATCTGTGAAGCGCCTAAGTGGCCTAGTCCTCGCCGGGGGACGCCCCATCACCGGGACCTACGGGGTCTCCCCACCCCTGGACTCACTCAGATCCTCAGAATCTCTATCATACTCAGGATAAGACAACTTCTTGATCTCGACTTCGAGCACCTTGGCACTCTCAATTTCGGCCGATAAGTCAAAACCTTAAGCATGAATTTCCTCGAGGACCTCCCTTCGGAATTGCCTGTTCGTATGATCGATGACAGCCTTTGCTCGATCCTAGGCCTCCTGAGCATCGGCCTTATATTGGGCCACGCTCTCATCAGCATCGGCTTTAACCACCTCGGCCACCGCCTTGGCCGTCTCAAGCTCCTTGGACAAAGTTCCTCGATCGAAAATGGCTGGAAATATAGCTCAGACTAAATCTCCTCAATCTTTTTGTCCTGCACCCAAGGCGTTTTCCTTTGCATCTCGAAGCTGGACCTCAGTAGAAGACAATTGTGCTCAGGAAGTCTCCTTTTCTGAGGCCAGGCAGTCCATTTTGCGACCTCGACCTTTAGCACATCCATCTCCGCCCGTAGCTCATCGATCCGATCAAGATTCTACAGAACCTGCTGGTTCGGAGCGTTAGTCACCGATTCTAGCTTGTCGTCACTAATATCAAAGACTTTTACCTTTTTTACCAAGTCGACATGCTCCTTCCGAGCCGCCTCTAGCTCAGCTTGGAGGCTCTTCCCCTCCATTCACGCTGCTCGCTAAGAAGTTTGTAAGCATCTCTCCACTAAGTGAGCCCTCGAATCTCAGCCTCGTACTACTTTAGCTCTTCTCGATATCAGATAAAAATCTCGTGATGAAGCACTGAGGCCTACAAACACAAAGAAAAGAGTTATGATTATCTAAAAATTAATCTAAGTACAGATTAGAAATCATCAACAGGCATCTGAAGTTACCCGATTTAACGCCTATTGTGCTTCGTTGAACAAGCAGGGCGCGTCCACCTAGTTCATCTTGGTATCCTCCTCGGTCACAAGGCACCAAAGATAACTGGACACCCCTATGGGGGCATAGAGGACCCGGGCATCCTCCGCAATAGCCATGATGACCGATCGCTTTCGGTCAAGATTCACACTCGGAACTGGGAACCGGTTGACTAGTTTTGGACTTAAAGAAGGCCTGCTAGTCCCCGAAGACGGACTATTCCTTGGCACCGGTAAGTCACCCAACTCAGTGATGTCCTCCGTGGAGGTAGAGTCTAAGCCATCAAAAACGTTTTGAAAATGGTATGCCGCCCCTTGGAGCTCCTCATTGGGGCGTCCTTTCAGCATTTGAGCCTCGTTAATCATGGAAAACGAAGGTGACTCAGAGAGATCTATCACTTAGAGTACATCCTTCGGGGAACTGCCCACTTCCCGAGAAGCATCGGCCACAGCATTCTTGTCAGCCTCCTTAACTTAAGGAAAAATGACCTCGCCCCTCTCTGGTTCGGAGGCCTCGGCCAGTGTCTCTTCATCGGCCCCCCTGTATTGAGGCAATTCAGTTTCGCCTCTCACTGGTTCGGAGACCCCTTTCCCTCAAGCTGGTGGAGTGAGTCCGATGGGATCACTCGGGCGCTAGTGCTTTCTTTGGATTTGTGCACCAGCTTCCTCCTTAATTTTTTATTCTCTAAGTTCAAAGAACTCGGGAAAGCCTCATCACCGAATGGAGGCCTCAATGCGACATCCTTGGAAAGACCTACAAAGAAAAACGAAATGAGCAAGAACTCAGCAGCACGAAGGAAACCCAAGTGTTGTCCACTCAAGAAATGAATCTCACTGTGAGAACGGCCTCCCACCGGCCCTTTAAAATTTTGCCCTATGCGCGCTCGGAATATGGCTTTTGAGACATAATTCCCTCGACTCACTGCTTGAGTCGAGGGACTAAATTCGAGACCCTAGCAACAGTTGCATCACCACCAAACAACGATAAGAAAGAAGGAAAAGAGAGTAAAATAAAACTTTGGAAAAATGAAACTTTACTTACATTTTGTGTTCCACTTCTCAGGGAACAGCATGTACTCTACTGGGTTTAGGTCCGAGGTCCTCACTCGGACAAAACGGTGTAGCCAACCTTGATCTTGATCTTCATCGATGCTCGAGAATGGGGCTTTACTAACCCAACGCGCAAGTTTAATCAGTCCCCCCAAAGGATTCGGGGAATGTATAAGCACATAAGGTGGTCAACGGTGAATGAGCATCCGTCGATCTTGCTCGCGAAGAACCGGAGAAGAATAATGATCCGCCAAAATCAGGGGTGAATCTAACCCCGGCACACCTCGTACCTTTTGCACAAGTCGATAATGACCGGTTCCAACAGGCCCAGCATAAAGGGATAAGTGTAACCACTTAAGTATCCCTCGACGTGGGTGGCGATATCTTCATCAGGCCCGGGAACCACCATGTCCTTGCCAACACAGTTGCAATCCGTTTTGACCTTGGGGAGAATATCTTTAGTAATCGAGCAGATATATCTCGAGACTTTCTCACACCTGCCCGGTACGGATGAAGGTTTTTCAACCTTAAAATTGGAGGTTACGGAGCACCCACCAGGGATGAACGTGCTCATAATGGGTTCCGTCGCTGGTTCCTCAACTGCAATACGTGGAACGGTCTCCTCGATGGCATGTCGTGATGTAGAAGTAGTTTATTTTTGGGCAACGGTTTTTGACGTTTTCTCCATTTCCTTTTTAAAGTAGAGGAAAAAAGAAAAAGAGGAAGTTATAGCAGTACACTTGATGATTTGGGGTGAAAACAAACAAAAGTTCTCTCAAAGGGTCTCAAGAAATCAGAATATAAAGTGCCAGAAAGTAGATAAATTTCTAAGGAGGAAGGATAAAAGGTTTGGATGTAAAGTTTGAATGAAGAAAAAAGGGGTACTTATAGTTTTCAAATGACAATTCGCATCCAGGAAGTGGCCGACCGGCAATTGACAGGCATTTAATGCCATTAAGATTTGACTGACGCAACGTTTCGTTTATTTTGTCATTTCTTCCGCATGATATCGAACTAAGAATCAGGAGCTTATGTTGTTTCTCATCGTCTACTTCTCGAAAAACAAGGGGACTATTTGTATACGATATATCCGTTCTCGAGAACATTGAGTCTGTGATCCCAGAGTCGACCCTGACCCTGAACGAGCTCGAGGTGACATTGTCAGTGTAGCCCATAAAATACCGAAATAAAGAAGACCGAAATATCCATGGCCGGTCGGGTATTGCGGCGAGAATCTTGGCACGTACTAATAAGGAACCGGCAAATCAGCAAATCAGGAGATTTTTACCTTTTATAGAATTATATCGAAAGTAGGATTCCCCTGTTATATAAAGGGGGTCTGATTACTTATAAAACACGTTGTAACACGCATTCCAAAGCAATATATTATTTTTCTCTTTAAGCTCTTATTAGATATGTGTCCTGATACCGATCGAGGTTCATCTAGTTTAAGGGTGGTCAATCTCTCAAGGTTGTAACTGTTTAATTCGTGTGGTTTGAATTTATTTATCACTGTTCATTTCAATTGTATTTTAATTTATCACTTTGTGTCAAGTTAATCCACCTGTCCTTAAAACCACTTATAAATTTAATTATTATCCGATTTTGAAGGTAAACAAAAACCTAAGGAATCACTTGGAGGTAAGGTTTTGAACTTCATGACTCGTTTATATGTTGTTTTCTAAGTAATTAAACCATAGAGTTTGCTGGAATTAAACCCAAATTGGGGAAGAAGGGTGCATGGGAATTAATTTTTCTTTTGAGGATTTGAGTGGGCAATTGTGGCCTGATTTTAGTGTTCTTGGTATGTATAGAATCGTGGGAGGGCGAGGATTCTAATGATACAAAGTTTATTGAATTCCTAGACGTGGTATCTGGCCTCGGGTTTGGCCAAATTTCTAGATTCTTGTATAATTTGATAGTTTTCGATTGGGTTGAGTTCTTTTGATATATATTGATGATGTTAAACTGGTTTTGGCAAGATTCAGAGAAATCGGGAGCCAATTTGAGGGGCAAGATCATTGCGGACTAGTGTTTTGGCCCGGTAGAGGTAAGTAATGGTTATAAATCTTGTCCTGAGGGTATGGAACCCCAGACTACATATTTCTCACTGATTTTAGGATGGCGCACATGTCGGATGACAAGTATGTGGCGCATACTGATTTTTGTATTGGACTAGGTCCTCTCTGCGGAAACTAATGAGTTGCATATTTTACTCAAACCTTATGCTAAATTATGTTAAAGTTTGTTGAAATATTTGAGCTATAAGTCATGTTTGGGGCCTCGTACCGATCTGTTTAGACCCCTTGGAGGCTTTTTACTGCTGTTTTTCCTCACTATTTGTTGATGATTTCACTCAGCCACATTGTGCATACTGTTTTTCGAAACTCAGCCTGATTTACACTACTTTGAGATTTAAAATGATTTTTTGACTCGAGTACCTTGTTTTATTGATTCGCCCGAGGGGCCTTTGAGTGGTTCTGCTGAGTGTGGCCGAGGGCCTGAGTGATGGTGAGGTGCTGAGTGATATTAGCGCTTGGGCTGAAGGAGCCCCTCTGGAGTCTGTACACACCCCCAATGAGCGCACCGAGTGCCGAGTGACGAGTGATTGGGAGGCATGAGTGATTGTGAGAGCTGAGTGATTATGAGGTACTGAGTAACTGTGAGGCATGCTCGAAGGACTAATTATAATACATGTTTTTTCCCGAGGGACTACTTATGATTTTACTACATTCATTTTCATACTAAGTATGTAAGAAAAGTAAAAGGAAAGAAATACTGAAAGAAAGAGAGAGCACATGGACAAAGAAAAGAAGCCATTTGTTAAGCAACATAGCTGGCAGGCAATAGAGGCAGCTGGGAACGCATGCATTTCTTTCTCTATTCAATTTCTCCCGTCCTTCTCAGCGTATCAATAGCGCTTTGATGGATTTAAATCATATTCATTGTATATATATAAGGCATTTTATGGTATTAATTCAATTCAATTTTCTGGAAATAATAATTTGGAAACCTCTGAAGTTAATTCTAGACGGTTTAAATCCAGATATCGCAACCAACAAAGTGTTGTTAGTAAAGGTGTCTATGATACTATCCTTGCTATGATTATGTGTTATTACCCTCGTCCAACTCCTCAAGATGTTCTCATAGAAGAAAGATATTGAAATCAGACTAACACGTCATATAGTGGAAATGAGGTGTATGAATGGAATCTTGATGGCCTAACTAAAAGACAGGTCTCAATTATGGTACATCGTATGTTGATGTATTCTTCTATTTGTAGAAATACGAATAATAACTCAGACAATGCTACCTGTAAGATGATTATTGCAGGATTTACAGGTCAACTTCGTGGTTGTGGGATAATTTCCTATCCCATGAGGTTAAACAGGCGATTACTAGTACCTCCAAAGAGGAGGTAAATGTTGAAATGGTCACTGGTGAAAATGGTAACACAGTAGAACAGGTTGTTAAACAAGTTAAAGAAGATGCAGTTTATACTTTAGTTCTTACTATTCTAGAACATTTCAATAGAAGATTTTCCAATCAAAATGAGACACTTCGCACCCTTATGAATGGTCTTAAATGTAAACATTTGAGAGAATTTAGGTGGTATAAGGATACTTTCTTAAGTAGAGTAATGGATCTACCAGAAAGTAAAATAAGTTATTGGAAGGCAAAATTTATAGATGGACTTCCCCCATTATTTGCTGAAAGGGTTAAGAAGACCCTAAGAGGACATCTCTCTGAGATTCCTTATGATAATTACACCTATGGTAAGCTGATAGGTACTTGCACCCAAAAAGGTTTAAGCTTATGCAATGAGTTAAAATTAGCTCAATAGGTGAAAAGAAACCAGAAGACAGAAAAATACCAATTAGGAGATTTTTGTACCCAATTTGGAATGGAAGGACCTTCCCAAGATAAAGGGAAGAAAAAGTATTTTGATAAGAAGGATTCAAGGACTTCTCATAGAAGACATCGTCGTTCAAAACTGTCAAAAGAAAAGCATGAAGCCAAGAAAGCTCACCGCAAGTCTACCAGATTTGCAAGAAACTTCTCTAGGAGAGAGTTAAAGGACATCAAATGTTATAAGTGTGGAAAGTATGGACACATTGCTCCAAATTGTAAGCTTGAAAAGCTTAAGTCTTTAGGACTTGACTAAGACACTCGTGACAAAGTCTATGGTTTGTTATACACTTCAGGATCTGAATCAGATTATTATGGAACAGGTTCAAAACACGTTTATGACAATAGTGGCAATGATAATTCTGATATTGACTCTATCTTAAAAGCTTGTGTTAATTGTGCAAGTGATACTTGTACGTTTGAACAGGATGAATTTTATAAAATTCAATCTCAGTTTGAAGATTTAAAATTTGATATGATCACTTCTGAAAATGTGATTGAACTATTAAAAGAAGTTTCTAATGAAAACTTAGAAACAAAATTTTAGACATGGCTTCTGCTAAACCTTCTTCTTCTTCAAAATCTTTTGAAAAATCGAAGAAGAATGATATTATAGATTCAAATCCTTATTCTTTAAAAGAAGTTTTTACTCGTCTTGAGAAAAAAGGCAGTCAAGATATTGAAGTTAGACATACTTCTCTTGATGATTTAAAAACTGAAGTTGAAAAACTTAAAAATGAGATTAAATCTCTCAAACAGAATCAAATGATTCATGATCAGAGAATGACGAGAATGATGATTCTCCTCCCTAAATACCGCCTACTGATAAAGGAAAAGGTATAGTTGATAAAGGTAAAAATGATGAAATTCTTATTTCTGATAGTTCAAAACAAGACAGTTTTCTGGGAATGATGCAGATTGTAACTGCACATCGATGGTACATTAAATGTAATATTTTAATTAAGCACGACTTTAAAATTTCTAGCACTGCAATGATCGATAGTGGAGCAGATGTTAGTTGTATTCAAGAAGGATTAATTCCTTCTAGGTTTTTTGAAAAAACTACTCATGTTGTTAAATCAGCTTCTAATCATGCATTAGATATAAAGCATAAATTATCTAATACTCATATTTTCCAAGATAAAGTGTGCATTCCTCATTTTTTCTTTTTAGTGAAAAATCAAATGCATCCTCCAATTAAACTTGGAACCCCTTTTATAAATGTCATTTATCCCTTTTCAAAAATAGATACAAATGGCTTCATAGCTATTTTTAATGGTAATTCCATAAAATTTGATTTCATAACTGAACCAATAACTAGAGACATCAATACTTTGATCCATATGAAACAAAGGCATATTGATTCTTTACAAATGGAAATTTACAGTATGAATATTGTTGATACACTTCGTCCTACTAAAGTACAGGAAAAAATCAAATTGATTTCTGAACAAATGGCTATTGATATTTGTGTCGACCACCCAAGTGCTTTTTGGAATCGGAAAAAGCATATTGTGACTTTGCCTTATGAGGACAGCTTTTGCGAAAATGATATTCTCACTAAGTCATGACCATGTCAAATGAATGCTGAGTTAGTGGAATTTTGCAAAAAAAGAGATTGATAATCTTTTACAAAAGGGTTTGATAAAACCTTCAAAGTCATCTTGGTCTTTTACAAAAGGGTTTGATAAAACCTTCCTAGATTGGTTATTAATTATAAACCTTAAATAAATTTTTAAAATGGATTAGATATCCTATTCAAATAAAAAGGATCTTTTATCAAGATTATATGATGCCAATATATTTTCAAAATTTGATTTAAAATCAGGATATTGGCAAATTCAGGTTTTTAAAGAATATACTTATATAACTGTTTTTAATGTTCCTTTTGGGCAATATGAGTGGAATGTTATGCCATTTGGCTTAAAAAATGCCCCATCCGAATTTCAAAAAATTATGAATGATATTTTTAATCCATATTTGGATTTTGTCATTGTTTATATAGATGATATTTTGGTTTACTCCAAAACTCTTGAAACACATATCAGGCATCTTGATATTCTTAAGAGAATTGTTATACAAAATGGTTTAGTTATTTCTAAATCAAAAATGAGCTTATTTCAAATAGATGTCAGGTTCCTTGGACACCAAATCTGTCAAGGAAAAATTACTCTTATTCAAAGGTTTATTGACTTTGCTTCAAAATTTCCTGATGTTATAACAGACAAGACTATGCTACAAAGATTTTCGGGAAGTTTGAATTATATTTCTCCATTTTATAAAAATCTTTCTAGAGAGTTAGCATCCTTAACTGATAGGTTAAAAAAGGATAAAAAGGGCAATAAATCCCCTTTGAATGATAGTCTCACTGAACTTGTTAAAAATATTAAGCAACGGGTTAAAACCTTGCCTTGCTTAACTCTTGCTAACCCTGCTTAGAAAAAAATTATTGAGACTGATGCTTCTAATATTGGCTATGGAGGAATACTTAAACAAGTTAATCCGTATGATAAGCATGAATATCTTAGTCGATATCATTCAGGCAAATAGACTGAAGCCCAGCGAAAATATGCGACTGTGGCACATGAAATGTTATGCATTGTTAAATGCGTTTTAAAATTCCAGGGTGATCTTTATAATCAGAAATTTCTGATTAAAACAGATTATCAATATGGTAAATATATGTTTGATAAAGACTTTAAACATGATGCTTCAAAATTAATGTTGGCTAGATGGCAGGCCCAATTAGCTCCTTTTGATTTTGAAATCCTGTATAAAAAGGGAATTGATAATTCTCTCCCAGATTTTCTATCTAGAGAATACTTAAATAATTGACTATGTCTTATTTTGAAGCCTTCTTTGATGATAAAAAATTAATTACTATCTTAAAGGCTATTCCTTTAGGAAAAGATATTCAAGAAATGATTCTTGAAAAAATAGTTGTTGTTGTTATACAGGAAGAAATGCAAGAATTTCATTTCTCTATACATGATTATGAGGATGATGATAGTCCTTATTATTTAGATCCAGAAGATTATTTTGGATCAATTGAATTAAATGATATGAATAATTATTTTGACCTCCATTAATATAATTTGCTAATTTTGTAGCATGGGAGGGAACGACCTTCCTTGGTCGCAGATACGCGGCAAAGGTGGAAGAAATAGAGGAAGAGGAAGATCAGCCTCTCAGTCTTCTCAGAGATCATCATATGCCTCATCTTTTCCAGTCATACAACTGGGAAACAGAAGTCTGATAAACTAAAAAATTGGCGAAGCATCATCGTCAAAGCCAACTATAAATCTGGAAGATATTCCAGCAGATAGTCCATTATATGGGCAGCTCAAGCATATCTGGAAACAAAAGAGCAAGGTGATACCTACGCTTCTTTCATAACAGAGGGTGATACCCAAAAATGCTCTGAAGAATCATCCACCAAGGAAGTTATATTTCTTTTGAAAAACTCTGATATTCAGAGAAGATATTCCAAAGATATTTGATAAAGGGGTTATATTTCCAAGGCGAGTCTTATAAAACTCGATCATATTATGAAGCTATTCTGATTCATACAGGGAGTGCTGAATTTCAGCAATTCACTTCAGATCATGAGAAAGAAGTTTATAACTTCTCAAAGATTATTATCAAACAGATTATATCTGCATAAGAATGGAGAATCTCCACTATGAATGAAAGACAGGTTTGTGTGAACAAAATAAACATGTACCTTACTTATTGGGATTATATCCAAGCTTTTAATAAAGTATTTTATTATAATAATGATAAACATAAGTACACTTGGTTTATAAAAATTTGTGCAAAAAATTTTCATCAAACAATTACTAACTGGTTTATAAACTGGTGGAAATTCCATGGCCCTTCAGTAAAAATTTTGCCATCAGAGTATTTAAATTTATACAAAGAATGGGCGAAGGTATCCCCTTTTCTAACAGAGTTATATCTCTCAGATCATATTTGTAATCTTGAAAAAATTGATCAAATGTATTTTTTCATTGAGTTTTCAATTCCTTGGATTCATAAATGGCTTCCAGAAGTTGGATTTACTCCTGAGGACCAGATTCCTTGTCTTTATCGGGTCTATTATAATAATTTCTGGGACAAATTAATCAGAAAATACCCAAAAACCAAGCAGTCATATGGACAAGAGCTTGTAGATCAAATACAAGCAAAGACTCAAGATTATAAAATCATGCCACAGAGAAAATTGATAACTGAAAATTCTGTCAAGCATATTGCAAGAAGAATTTCAATCTAAGAAGAAGACAAAGACGAGATGATTAATGAATATCTCGAAGAAGTTAAGAGAAATTTATTACAAAATCTCTCTCAAATTGATAAATCAGACACTTCCATGAAAAGTGGTACTAGCAATGATATTGCAGATGCACAATCTGATAGATAAGAATACATGTGATAGTAAATTATCATTTTTTTCAAGTTAACAATTAGTTTTATCATTGAAAATTGACATATAATTATAGCGATTTAATTGCATAAAGAATTTTTCGAAATTTAAACTCTTTTTATATTTTAACTCCTACTTAGACTCCTAACTAATATATACTACTTCATCCGTTTCAATTTATGCAAACTTATTTGATTTGACACGGGGTTAAAGAAAAACGAGAAGATTGTTGAACTTGAGGTGTAAAATGAGGCGTATATTTTGTGTAACTACATATCATTACATAACGATATTTATCAGTGATCAGACTAAAAAAGAAATAGGTTCACATATTACAACGGAGGGAGTACATCTTATCGACTAAATCAACCTCTTTTATTATATTTTATTCATTATATTTCCAATATTTATTCTTTCAATTAATAATGCCTTAATCTCAAGTTAATTCTGAATGTTCGTTTTATTTTGGCCTAATTTATCTCAAAATCGTATTCGAAGAATCCATTATAATATAATAATTCTTTTCCGTAATTCATAGTAGTACTTTGGAATCCACCATATTTACCTTTCATTCTACTTATTTAGAAGCAGGAGTTGGCAGCTCTTCGTCGCCCGTAGGGGTATTTTGGTAATTTATTCGCGATGCTTTTGCCATGATTTTCAAATGACTGTTATGCCCTTATGTAATAGATTCTGACTTCATTCTTTCCCTGGCTTTTGTGTAAATAAAATAAAAAACAAGAGCAACAAAATGGCCAAGGAGCTGTTTGAAGCTTATTATTAGAACGTTTAAATGAAAAATGTATGCTTCATAATCTCTATTTAGCATTTTCTGGGGTATATATAGGACCATTTCTTTAATTGGAATGCAATTATGTTTCTGTTTCCTTTATGTTTTGGGATACAAAGGATTAGAATGCATTTTTTTCAATTTTAAAGTTTTGGAATTTCAAGTCATCTGAGAAAATCTTTTTGATAATTTTCTTTGTGTCTGAATTCTTTTTTCTTATTAACTGCAAAGGAAAGGAAAGAACTGCTAAAAGATTCTACTTAACGACATGAATTAGCACCATAATAAAGTGGAAAAAAATATTCACTTCTCTGGAACTTGTTCTTGGTAAAATGCAAGGAAGTTAGATTTGTCACCAGATTATGTAACTTAGATTTGGTTGAGGTTCACCACCAGTGGCGAAGCCGTATTCAAACTTGAAAGAACTAAAAAAAGATTCCCAATAAAGGATATTCAATATATATTTTATATATTTAAAATCAATATTTTACTTATATATATAGTATAATTTTTCATAATACTTCGGTGAAGGATTGACCACCCTTTGTTAAAAGCGGCTTCGCCCCTGTTCACCACCCTTAGTCTCGTCTTAACTATGGACCATGTAGAATGCTACCTTATATTCATAGTCCAGAGGCTGACTATAATATAGATAACTACACTTCAAAATGATTAATGATTTCAGCAACTATGGTTGTTGAACCTTCTGAATTAACAATTGATAAATCCTACTTCATCTGGTAACTTGAATGTTGATGATTTTTTCATGTCGTGATACATGAAAGCTAGAAATAAATGAGGTTTATTGTGTAGCTGATGAATTGGCCATATAACAGTGATGGAGCTTGTCCTAAATATTCAATGTTTGAAGTCAGGGTTCCATTTGATATGAAGCTACAAAGTAATCAACCAAAACGACTAAATTCAAGTAAAGATGCTTCCAAGGGATAATCTATACAATTTGAGAGATAACTTACCATCCTCTTATACCAGGAAGAATAAACTTCTATATAATTTTAAGGGTAAAAATATGTGGTTACATTTATATGAAGGATAAAAAACATATGTTGTCCTTTGTTCATACATTAATATCAGTTCACCTTTGACTTTCGCTGTCCGTTCAGTTTTTAGCTACAAATACAATAATATCGGTTGTCCTTTTTCTTTTGGTTGATCTCTTTTTTTTTGTACTCCCTCCGGTCCGTAATAAATTAATTTTTTAGTCTTTGGCACACCTCTTAAGAAAAGACGAACTCCTAGAGAGAAAAAAGATGTATTCAGTAAATTACCCTTAATTAATTATTACCTTGACACATTGGAATATGTAAATAAGGGCAAATTTTAGAAAAATAAAATTAGTTCCTTCTGTAAAAAGACACTTGTTTTGGACCAAAATATCACTTGTTATGGACCGGGATTGAATTCTTGTTTTATGTTTCATCTCCTGAAACTGTAATAATGTAGTAGCTTACAACATTGTAAAAGGCATTACTTGGTGCAAACTATTTGCATATATGATCCTCATCAATATGATATGTGGTAGTGAAAAGGTTGTACACTATAGATGATATGGTCTTCTTTTTGAAAAGGATCCAAATATACCATTTCTTCAGTCGCTTTGCAATTGATTTCTCAGGTTGTTTGTTGTTAATGATGCGTCTTGTTGGCTCTTGGTAATTTATTCATTTCTTTGTTTATTCAGTGACAATATATGTTTTATGTGCAATGTGTGTGTGAAAAGCTCTGTTATGTTTTCACTTATAATGAAACATACCATATATTTGATGATTATCCAATTCCAATCCCTGCAACTTATGGTGGCGAAAAAGCTGCTACTCTCTCGGGAAACTTGATGAATATGCACATGCATTTTTTCTTTTGGCGAGACTGAACTTGTGGAGTGGGTCATTTTCCAGATTATGGATTCAGATGAAAATAAAATATAAGCTTGTGGAAATATCACTACCCCTCTCATCCGGATGGTGCAGGAAAGTTACAAGCATGATCTATTCGAGATTTCTAACTAATAAACTTGGTCTCCTTACCGTACAAATGTGAAGACCCAAAAGGTTATCTTGTGATTTAAGACTCTATTTCGCGCTCGTTAGCCTTAAAACTCTTATTTTTTACTCACCTTGAATTTGTGTGTGCAGTCCGGGCGTAAAGGTGAAAATTTATGAAATAATAATTTTTGGGATTTAAAAGTGATTTTTGGTTGACTTTGGTCAACGTTTTGAGTAAACGGATCCGGACCCGTATTCTGACGGTCCTGAAAGGTCCGTAGAAAAATATGGGACTTGGGCGTATGCCCGGAATTGAATTCCGAGTCCCTAGCTCGAGAAATGAATTTTTGATGAAAATTGTAAGACTAAAATTCTAAGGATTTAAAGAAATTGATTAATGTTTTATCTCGTTGGTATCGGGGCCGTATTTTGGTTCCGGAGCCCGGTACAGGTTTAATATAATATATAAGTCATGTTTGTGAAACTTGGTAGAGATCGGAGTTGATTTGACGTGATTCGGACGTCCGGTTGAGGAGATAGTAATTTTAAGATGTTCTTGAGAAATTCATGAGTTTTGATGCTAAATCCATAGTTCTAGGTGTTACTATTGTAATTTGATCGCACGAGCAAGTTCATACGATGTTTTTTAGACTTGTGTGCATGATTGGTTTGGAGCCCTGAGGGCTCGGGTGAGTTTCGGATAGGCTACGAGGGGTGTCTTGAACTTAGAAAAATTTTGCTGGTGTAGAACTGAACCTGTTGCAGGACTCTGATCTCGCAATTGCGAGATCAGGTATCGCAAATGCGAACATAGCAGGGTTAGCAATTGCGAGGCTTTCATCGTAATTGCGATAAGAAGCCTGGGCCAACAGTGTTTCGCATTTGTGAGGTTACCTTCGCAATTGCAAAGGGAGTCTAGAAAGGGCAGGTCCGCAAATGCAAACATTCACTCGCATTTGTGAGGATCAGTGGTTGCAAATGCGATACTACTCTCGCATTTGCGAAGGCAGCAGGAATGTGAAGGTCATTGCAATTGCGATTGTTCCTTTACATTTGCGTACTTCGCATTTGCGAGCTTCGCATTTGCGAAGCTCAGGTCACAATTGCGACATCTGCAGCTGAGTAAAAGGGACTTAGACGAGATTTTTCAGTCATTCTTCAGACTTTCAAAACCTAAACCTCAAGGGGCGATTTTCCAAGGATCAATTCTTTCCCAAATCATAGGTAAGTGATTCTTTACTCTTTTCTTTCAATCTTTTACTTCCTTTAACAAGATTTCAACCTAGAATCTAGGATTTTTATGGTGGAATTAGGGATTTTGAGTAGAAAACTAGGGATTTCGAAATATGGGGATTTAGACCTCAAATGGAGGTCGGATTCCAAAACCAATTGTATATCCTGGCTCGGGGGTGAATGGGTAATCGGATTTTGGTCTGAATTTCGGGTTTGGACCAAGTGGGCTCGGGTGTTGACTTTTTTAAAACTGAACTAAATTGAACCGCAGTTATCGGGGATGATTCCTAAGGCTTATGTTGAATCATTTGGTTGGAAATTTTCTAGATATTGTGGACTCGGAGGCTAATTTGAAAGGCAAAGCTGTGATTGAGCGTTAAGTGATATTGGGAGCGAGGTAAGTGTTGTGTCTAACTTTGGCTTGAGGAAATAGGTATTCTGTGTTTATTTGCTACGTGTTTTGTTGTTGAATACGATGTATAGGTGAGGTGATGAGAACTTATGCGTTGTGGTCGAGTCATAGCATGCGAGTGGAATCCCATTCTTGTAAATTTTGTAGTCTTAAATCATAATATCCATGCTTATTGTTGTTATTGAAATTTTGGGAGACTTATATCCGGTTCCACCGAGGTTCGATAAATTTGTAAATATTGATTCAAGTTGAGATGTTAAATTGTGAAATAAATCATTGATGAAATATCAATTTCTTTGTGAAACTTCTCTCTATTCGTTGTGATTGATTCTGTGAATTGTGAGGAGGAGTGTAATGCACGAAGGGTGATGCCGTGCATGATTTAGTTATATCGTGAGGAAGAGTGTAAAGCATGAAGGGTGATGTCGTGCCATGATATGAGAGTGTTAATGCACGAACGGTGATGTCGTGTATACTATGTGAGGTTTAATGCACGAAGGGTGATGTCGTGTCGTTCTATTTATTTATTTATTTGGTGAGGTTGAGAGTAAAAGCACGAAAGGTGAAGCCGTGCAGTTTTCCTTGATATTCTAAATGCCTAATTTGTCTAAGGATTATTGTTTAAATTTTGGATTTTCATTATTCTCACTCCTTCATGTCCCCTTCCCATTATTTCTGCTTTATTGCTTTACTACTGTTGTTGCCATTAGTATGATTATACTGTTCAGGTTTACGTGGTTTCTTGTCCTAGACTCGTCACTACTTCGTCGAGGTTAGGCTCGACACTTACCAGTACATGGGGTTGATTGTACTGATGTTGCACTCTGCACTTTCTGTGCAGATCCAGGTATCGGTCCGAGCTCATTTTGAGATAGTAGCTGACTTCTCCGCAGATTCCTAGAGTCCCTTCTTTTATATTCATTTACTTTTTTATTTTGTTCACAAACAGTTATACATTTTCCTTCAGCCAAATATTTGTAGTAAATTCTTAGTAGTCCGTAAGTTGTGACTCCAAATCATGGGTAGTTAGACATCAGTATTATTGCGCAGTATTGTTTCCCAAAATTTCTCTTCTTATTTGTTATCATGTGTTGAATTGTAGTGGATCTCCATAAATTTTTAAATTTTTTTATGTTGTAAACCTTTAATGTTGGCTTGCCTAGAAAGTGTAGCGTTAGGCTCCATCACGGTCCCGAGGTGGGAAATCGGGTCGTGACAAGTTGGTATCAGAGCACTAGGTTTCCTAGGTCTCAAAATTCACGGACAAGCTTAGTAGAGTCTAGGGGATCGGTATGGAGACGTTTGTATTTATCTCCCAGAGGCTATAAAGTTAGGAACAATTTCACTTTTATTCAACTCTGTCGTGCGATTCTTGTTATCCCAATACTGATTGAACTCTTCTATTCTCATTCTCTCACAGATGGCGAGAACATGTACCGCTTCTTCCGCCGGTATATAACCGGATCCTCCAGCAGAAGCTCCTTCAAGGGGCAGAGGTCGAGGCCATGCCAGAGGTCGAGGCCATGCTAGAGGCTGAGGCAGGGGCAGGGCTCAGCCTAGGGCCCAAGAAGCAGCTCCAGCTGCGGAACCTCAAATAGAGCTCGATGAGGAGGCTCCAGCTAAGACCGTTCCGGCTGGACCAGCTCAGGTCCCAGAGGGGTTTATTGTTATCTTGATGCTTTAAGATGCCTTGGTCCGACTAGTGGGACTTATGGAGAGTGTAGCCAGACTAGCTCATTCCCCGTGGAAGTAGCCGTATCTCAGGCTGGATGAGGGGCCCAGACTCCTGCCACCCACACTCCGGAGCAGATGGCTCCCCAGTTTCAGACTCCAGCAGCTCATCCAGTTGGGGTAGTTCAGCCGGTTACTGCAGCACCGCCCATTGATGGGACAACTGTTTAACCAAAGAATTAGATCATTTTACCAAAGCAATATGAACACGGGTTACTGATAATCAAGTAAATAATACTAAATAAAGAGAAACGAGTAATAGACAATATTGCAAAAATATAGAAAAGCAAAGTAGATTGTATTCGAAAATCAGATGTCCTTACAAGTTATATTTCCTTCCTTTATATAGGAGGTTTCTTAATATAACATTTGGTTCTTGAAATAATTGCTCATTAATGACTAATTATTACATTAATGAGGCGTTACCAAGGGAAACCGTAATTGTTATGTTAAGGTTACATAACGTCTAGGCTTCTTATTGGGGATTCCTGAATGTATCCGTAACTCTGTCTAGATTCACTCTGACCATGTCCCTTCCTTGTCTCGATTAGAGCGAGTTTCCCGTGGCTGATGAGCTCGAGGGTTTATTGAATCGTGCCTCTTTGTTCTGTACCTCTTCAAAGAATCACATCCAGCTATCGAGTTGACTTACATGTGAAACTTTTTTTTACCAATACAGATAGTCCCCCCAATTACCATATATTTATCGATTAATATTTGGTAAGTGGATACTCATTTATGGCGGGAATATTTTGCCGCCGCTTTGCTTCGAAACATCGCATCTTTTTATGAACATAGGCGTCGTTTGTCACTTCCATTTAATGCTCATACCACGTGTCCTTCTCGGATTGGTTCTGCATTTACTCGGCACCTTTTAGGGCTTTTTGCGGCTGCGTCAGTTCCGAAGTGACACCTTTAATTATGACTTTTCATCATTATTTTTCCCATTTTTGACGGTCGTCTTCAAGTATAAATACCCTTCTTCCTTTATTTATTTCCAAGAAACATTTTATAACTCGTCTCTTTTACTTGTAAAGAATTTTCCATTGCCTTTGTAAACATGTCTTCATCAAATCAGCCTAAAAGACTAATAGATGTGGAAAACTTAACACTTTCTTCTTCCCCTACTAGGAGTCGGAGGGGCAGTAGATTAAGGAGTTTAGGATCTAATCCTTCCAGAGGTTCTTCTTCCTCTCATATAGTTTCTCCTCCTTCTGCTAGGTCTTTAGTTTCTTCGAGGGCTAAGTCTTCTCGTTCTTCATCTAGAGGTAAAGACGATCATCTTCGTGAACCTAAAGTTGATGATATTATTCCCGCTGAATTTGTCTTTACTAGGGAAAACCTAGTTCTTGTAGACCAATCTTCTTCTTTAGACAGTGTTGAGAGGTATTTAACCCTTATTACTGAGGGCCATATTTGCCTGGTTCGTAGGGATTGTTCTTGGAGGTCTGATTTCCCTGTTTATGTTCCGAACGATAATCAAAGAATGACGTCTTATAAGACGGGTTATTCTTTTGTTTATACGTATCCTTTTACACTAGGGTTTAGACCTCTCATTGATCCGGTCATAATCGAGTTCTATCGTTTCTTCTATTTGTTTGGGACAAGTTGGTCCGCTTGTGTGGCGAGTGGTCGCGTGTCTTAGGAGTTTAGATTCCTTAGCCTAAGTTCCTTTTACTTTCAACCATCTTATTCATCTTACTCTCCTGTCCTGTTTCGTCAAGGGGTCGCGTGTAAGAGAGTGTTGGTAACCCCTGATGATAACAAGGACAGAGGTTGGTACCTCCGGTATGTCGCTGTTCCCACTGTTGGTTTAGTGGGTGAAGAGAATCTTCCCTTCCCTGAGAAGTGGAATCATGCACGTAAGTACATTTTGGTTCGCATTTGTTTTTCTTTGAGATGTTTTATTAACACCATATCTATTTCTTCTTCTTCCAGCAATCATGGGTATTGTTGAGAATGTCTACGGTATCCGTGACTGGGTAGAAAAGTTGTGTTTTATCGCTCCATTAGAAGAAAGGTCTTGGAAGTACTTCGCTGGGAAGTACGGTTGGCATGTAAAGACCCACGGTAAGTGAAGTTTTTTACTTCTTTTCTTGCTAGAGCCTTTTTTTATTCTCGCTTAATATTCCCCTTTTTGATAGGGTTTTCTGTCCGTGGGGTGTCTGCTTCGTCTGTTCCAAAGATGTCTCTGGCCCAGGCCCAAGAGATTATTGTTAGTTCGTCTTCCTTGAAGAGGAAAGTGGGTGAGTCCCATTCTGAAGAAGAAGAAGAAAAGAAGGGTGCTTTGGTGCACAGGTCACGGAGAAGGCGGGAGGTTTTGGACGACGAGTCTAGACCCATTATTTTTCCTTCCGTGTCTACTGTTAGACCCTTAACCTCTGAAACGTTTCACAGTCCCCTGTTCATGATTCTGTTGAGTACTTGTTCTATGAAGGTTTTTATCTTGCTCCTGATGATGTTCCTTTAGCTACTGTTTTTCCTGAGTCTTTAAGAGAAGATGTTTCATCGGTTCCTCGTGTTTCCTCCACTCCTTTAACTATTAAGGTTTCTGCCGTATCTTTATCTGCGGTTTCCTCAATTATTCAATCTTTTGTGCCTGCTATTTTGCCCGTGACTTCTTCAGTTCCTCAACCCTCATTGCCTGCTGTTGTCCCATCTGTGCCTGCTTCCATGCCTTCCATTAGGGAAGTAGGGTCTTCCAGCAGGGAGATGCGGAGGGTGATGATAGAGGTTCCAGCTGAGGGAAGTCTTTTCAAGAAGATGGGTTATCCCGAGGTATGGCTCAAACATTTGATAGGTCCCACAGAGAAAACCAAGCTAGCTAGCCATACAGCCCTTACTTGGGCCAATGAAGTGATGCATACCTCCTTGAAGGTACGGTGCAATTCTATTTCCACATGTAAATTTTACCATGTCTAAATAATTTATCATATCTAATTGGTTTGCTTCTTGTATATCAACCTTATTAGTATGGAACTTATGAAGAGGATCTCAAATTCGGATCAGGAAATAAGAGAATTGCAGGTTGATCTTGGTAATCTAAGGGCACAGTATGATAGCTTGAGAATTGATATGGACGCCTTAGAGGAGGATAGGAATACCTTGAAAAGACAACTGAGGATTATGGCAACGGAACTCGCGGTGGAGAAGGCTTCTTCAAACCAGGCTGATAAGGATAAGAGCATTCTGGAATCCTCATTTGCTAAACAACTGTCTCAAGCCTAGGAGGAGATCAGGAATTTGACGGACTTGCTAGGGCAGAAGGAGGTATATTCTGGCGAGCTCGTACAATCACTCTCCCGGGCCCAAGAAGAACTTCTTAATGCATTAAATAGAGTCCAAATCTTGGAGGAGTCAATCGTACCTCTTAGGGCTGCCCATGAAGCTGCTGAAGCGGAGAAGGATGGGTTAAAAGCCGAGCTTCAAATTTGGGCAAAAGATTATAACGACCTTGAAGAAGCGGGTGTTGTTGATGTAAGTTGGGCGTATATGAATTCTCGCCTTGATACATTGACAGAGATGAGTCAAGAATGTTTCGACCTCAGCGCTACAATAGCTAAAAGCAAATAGGCTATGAAGAAGACTCAAAAAGGTCTTAATCTTTCTCCATCCGATGGTGAAACTTCTGCCGCTCGTGCCTCTTCGCCTCAAGTTGCTCCCGTTCCTCCTGTTAATGAAGAAGTCATCCCTCCTCGACAAGAAGATTAAAGTATTGGTTTTCCTTGTTGTTTTTTTATTTTATTTTTTTATTTTATTGGATTGGTGGTTACCCCCAGCTCCATCGGGGGTAAATTTGGTTCTTTGAAGTCCCCAACTGACAACTTAGGGGCACAAAAATGTAATTATTATATGAGGCTAAGCACTAGTTAGTACTTATTTCTTACCTAGCCGCTCTTTTTTAAATGAATGCAATTTATGACTTTTTTGTTTCGAGCTTCTGTTTTGCTCTTAAGTCTTTTGCATGTCTTGATTTTTGAGGTTTTTAGTTTTACCTCTAAACTTTCGCATGAAAATTCTAAAATCACTCGAACCTTTTTATAATAGGCACGGTGTTTGTACAAAATATAAGCCTTTGTTTATGATAGGCTTTATTTATAAGATAGGGCCCTTTGTGATTGATTCTTAATGAAGAAGACGTCTTAACTTCATAGTAATGCAATAGAGTGATAGGAAATTTTCACATGTTTAGAAATGCTTCTAAGGGAAGTTTTTTGTTTGAACTTCCACGACATTTTACATATGTTTACGATTATCATCTAAGACTCGTGTTGCAACTATTTTTATTTAACAGATTTGGTATACACTTGTATTTCGTAACTGTTTTTCATAGGTAACAGTTTTTTCGAGTAAATACAAGGGGGCAACTGTTTTTCATTAGTAACAGTTATTATAAGAATTGGGGTTTTTACCCGCAACTGTTTTTGTTGGAAACATTTTCTAATAAGTACGAGGGAAATGTTTTCTTATCCGTAACTGTTTTATTTGATAATAGTTTTCTGAACAAATACAAGGATTTTGGTCTTTCATCCATAATTATTTTATTTGATAATAGTTTTCTATATGAGTACAAAGATTTCGTAACTGTTTTTAATCATAACAGTTTTTGAATAAGTACACTGATGATGATCTTTTACCCCTAACTGTTTTTGTTACAACAGTTTTGAATAAGTATAAAGATGTACATTTCTTCCTCGTGACTAATATTTTGCCTTTCAACCTGAACATGTTCGAAGGTTTTTTGCATTTTTGCATTAGGCTTTGTATTTGGATGACTCTTTTGATCTCTTTCGATTCTGCTCGTATCACTTGTCTTGTTGGGTAGATGGGTCTTCAGGCTCGAGCTTTTGACTTTCTGATAGTCTTCTTTGCTTCGTCTTAGCCTTCCATACTGTATAGTCCCCCAAGTGTTTGAGCTTTGAAGAATGAGATCTCGAGCACTTGATTATTCCTTCCTTGTGGTCCTTTTCCTGAAAAGGAAAAACATTCCGGACTCGAAGGTATATAGTTTTTTAGATGATGACTGCTTAACCCTTTAAAACGTCCATCAGAAAGTGTAACCCTAGACCGGGAATTGTGTTATTTCCTCGCGTCTTTGCAGGTCTAATATCATCATCTGGTGATGGGTTAGCTTTATGCCTATCATCTAAAAAAGTTAGTAAAATTTTTAAATGTTCAAAATAAAATCGAACGTGTGATACCTGACCGGGGGTACTTCTTTTCCTTAGAAGTAATACTTCTTCAGGTGGATGGCATTCCATCTTGCTGGTCAAACTCTGATGTCCATAGCTTCCAACTCATAGGCGCCCTTCCCAGCTATGCCTCGGACTTTGTAGGGTCCTTCCTAGTTTGGATTTAGCTTTCCTGCGCCTGCTTCCTTCATTGATTGAAAGACTTTTTTGAGGACGAAGTCCCCAATCTTGAAGTATCAACGATGGGCTTTGCGGTTATAGTAACGCTCAATTATTTGTTTTTGGGCTGCCATCCGTATTAATGTTGCTTCCCTTCGTGGCTCGAGCAGGTCCAGATTAGTCCTTAATTCATCATCGTTTTCTTCTCCCGTAGCTGTCATGAACCTTATGCTTGGCTCGCCGATTTCCACATGTATTAAGGCTTCTGAACCACAGACAAGTGCGAACGGAGTCTCTCCCGTGGCTATTTTTGAAGTTGTTCTGTATGCCCATAGCACCACTAGTAACTCGTCAGGACAATTTCCCTTGGCTTTATCTAGCCGCTTCTTCAGGTTGCTGACGATGATTTTATTCATTGATTTCGCTTGACCGTTAGCCACGGGATGATATGGTGTTGAAGTGATCCGTTTGATTTGCCAGCTTTCGAAGAATTCTGTGATTTGCGAGCCTATGAATTGTGGACCATTATCACACACGATCTCCCTTGGTATACCAAAGCGGCATATTATGTTTCACCATAAGAAGCTTTTTACTTCCTCTTCTCGCACATGTTTGAATGCTTCTGCCTCTACCCATTTTGTAAAGTAGTCGGTTAATATAAGTAAAACCCGTACATGTCCCTTAGCCGGGGGAAGAGGTCCTACTATGTCCATACCCCATTTCATAAAGGGCCATGGTGATATAACTGGATGTAGTAATTCTGCTGGTTGATGCATGTTATTGGCGAACCTTTGGCACCTGTGACATTTAGATACGAATTTCTCGGCTTCTTCTTCCATCTTGGGCCAATAATACCGAGCTATGATTAAGATTTTTACCAAGGATCTTGCTCCTGTATTATTTCCACAGTGTCCTTCATGGACTTATTTCATCACAAACTCCGTTTGGTTAGGTCCGAGGCATTTAGCTAGGGGTCCTCCGAACATCTTGTGATAAAGTGAGTTGTGAATAAGGCAGTACCGTGCAGCTTTGCGGTGAAGTGCTTGAGCTGCTTTCCTGTCTTCAGATACGGTGCCATTCTGAAAAAAATTAAGAATTTCGTTTCTCCAGTCCCAGGTTAAGTTGTTGAAAGTTACCTCATTCTTGTCCTAGTCGATCGTTGAGTGGAATAGATGGACGACAATTGCATTGTCTTTGTTTGCTACTTTCGTGACTGCTGCGAGGGTAGCTAATGCATCTGCTTCTGCATTTTCCTCTCTAGGTATTTGTGTTACCTTCCATGTATTGAATTGTCTCACGAGCTCTCGTGCTTTTCCAAGATACTGTTGCATTCGAGTCTCTCGAGGGATGTAAGTCCCCTGCATCTGATTTACTACCAGTTGAGAATCGTTGTTGATCATGATTTGCTCGATTGAGAGTTCCCGTGCGAGTTCAAGCCATGCAATAGCAGCTTCGTACTCTGCTTCATTGTTAGTTATAGGATAACACTTGATAGAAGAATTTAAATATTTTTTTGGAAGACTTAAAAATAAATCTTCCCAAAGCTGCTATTCTCCATGTTAGTCTTTGAACTTCTTTTTTATTTGTTAAAATATCAGGTATTTCTTCTATATCTTTAATTTGAGCGGGTTTACCTCTATTCCTCTGTTCGATACAAGGAAACCCAAAAATTTACCTGATTGCACCCCAAAAGCGCATTTTTCTGGATTTAGCTTCATATTATAACTGCATAAAATATCAAAAGTAGTAGAGAGATGCTGGAAATGGTCTTCCGCTTGTGTTGATTTTACCAAAATATCATCAATATAAACTTCCATCGTCTTTCCAAGATGTTCTTGAAACATTTTAGTAACTAACCTTTTATAGGTGGCTCCAACATTTTTCAAGCCAAAAGGCATAACTTTATAATAGTAAGTCCCCCTGTTTGTAATGAAGGAAGTTTTTTCCTCATTTGAGGGATCCATTTTAATCTGATTATAACCAGAATATGCATCTAGAAAGCTTAATAATTCATGACCTGCAGTGGCATCAATCATTTGATCTATATGTGGTAATGGGAATGAATCTTTGGGACATGCTTTATTTAAATAAGTATAATCTACACATACCCTCCATTTGCCATTCTTTTTAGGTACCACCACAGTGTTAGCTAGCAAGCTAGGGTACTTTACCTCCCGTATCGAACCAATTTTCAAGAGTTTTTGAAATTCTTCGTCAATCACTTGGTTCTTGAATGGTCCTTGCTTTCTTTCTTTTTTTCTGTATAACAGGTACGAAGGATGGATCTTCATTTAGTTTGTACGTCATCACCTCTGGTGGAATACCTGTCATATCTGAATGGGACCACGCAAAATAGTCTGCATTAGCCTTTAAATAGTCAATTAATGTACCTTTTCGATCGGGACTCAGCCTCGTGCCTACATACACCTTCCGTTCAGGTTTTTGTTCAAACAATGAAATAGCTTCGAGATATTCCGTAGTTGTTTTGACGTGTTCATCTTCTTCCAGTTCGTGAATGACATCCGGTTTAGAGTCCACATCTATATGGTCCAGGGCATCTTCCATGGTGACTGAATCCTCCTTCACTCGGGTGTCTCTTTCCGTACCTGTTTGAATATTTACTTTTTTCGTACCTATTTGGTTAGTATTTTTTTCCATACCTGATTGGATAGAGACATCTGTTTGAAAGATTTCTCTATCTTCTGGCTCTTCCCTCCCTTTTTTGGTTATAAAGTGCCACGCAATTTATATTTCTGGAGGTCAGTTGATCACGTCTAATTTGTATGATTCCCCATTCTGAGGAAAATTTGATTACCTGGTGTAAGGTGGATGGTATTGCTTTCATATCATGAATCCAAGGACTTCCCATAATCACATTATAAGCCATGTCAGTATGAATGACTTGGAATTTAGCGTTTTTAACTACTCCTTCAGCGTAAGTGCTAAGTTCAATCTCTCATTTGGTTATCACCGTGGAGTTATCAAACCCTGATATGGCTTGTGCCTTTGGGATCACCAGATTTTCCATTAGCATTTCTTCCACGACTCTTAACAAGATGATATTGACTGAACTACCTGGATCAATCAACACTCGTTTAACGTTAGTGTCATGAATGAGTAAGGATTACCAGGGCATCATTATGGGGAAGCATTAGTACACCAAAATCTGCATTGTCAAAGGTTATTTCATCTTCAGTTGGATCTTCTCGAACCTGCTTTCTGTGGGTAATTATGACCTTTGATGCTAATTGTCAAACTATTCCGTTTACTTCCTCTCCTCCATGTATCATGTTGACGGTTCGCTTTGGAGAAGGAGGCTTTGGGGGCTCCTGCCTGCTCTTCATATATGTATGTTTACCTTTATCACTAAACAATTCTGTTAAATAACCCTGTTTCAATAAATGTTCTATTTCACCTTGTAAAAATCTGCAATCCGCAGTCCTGTGCCCATGATCGTTATGGAATTCACGCCAGTGATCTAGGTTCCTTCTATTTGGATTTGATCGCATATCTTTGGGCCACTTAACCTTGTCTCCCATGTTCCTCAATATTGAGACAAGCTCAGTAGTACTTACATTAAAGGTATGATCCCCAATTCGGGTATTACCTCTAGGTCGTTCATCTCGATCTTTTCTGGATCTAGATGAGGATGAGACTACGTCTCTTCCTGGTGGTCTATAGTCTGACCTAGTATTTTTGAACCTGGGACGAATATCACGTCCCGAGGGTCCTAAGTAAGGATTGTACCTGTTTTTACCTGATCTTCTATCTGATTCAGGACGTCTGCATCTGGAATTATCTTCATCTCTTGAACGAGCAATGATATCTTCTTCTATTCTGAGTTTAGTACTATACCTGTTATTTACATCGTTCCATGTTGTAGCGGGGAATTCTCTTAGACTTTCCTTAAGTCATCCATGGATTCTGAGCTTTTATCGTTTAGGTTGCTTGCAAATGCCATGGCTGCCCAATTATCAGGCACCCTGGGTAATTTCATTCTTTCTCGTTGAAAACTGTCTATAAACTCACAGAGTAGTTTCGTGTCTCCTTATTTTATTTTGAATATGTCTTCCATTATTTTCTCAACTTTTTGTGCACCAGAGTGTGCTTTTATAAATGAATCTGAAAGCTCAGCAAAAGAGTCGATAGAATTTTCAGGGAGAAGAGAATACCAGGTTAGGGCTCCTTTGGTAAGTGTTTCCCCAAATTTTTTGACAAGGACTGACTCAATATCTTGTTTTGTTAAGTCGTTTCCTTTTACTCTAGTAGTGAAAGGAGTCACATGATCACGTGGGTCAGTTGTTCCATCATATTTGGGAATGTCAGGCATTTTAAACTTCTTGGGTATAGGCAAGGGTGCCGCACTTGGCTTCCAAGGTTGTTGAGAATACCTATCAACATCAATGCCTTTGATAATAGGCGGTACTTTAGGAATTTGTTCGATGCGATCGTTCTGCTACTTCATCTGTTTCTGCAAGCTTAGCAGTAAATTTTGTAATTCAGAGTTATTAGTCATACCTGGTCTTGCTTCGAGAGATTCGTTAGGGGTGTCGCCCCTTGCCGAATTTACCAATACAGACTGAGGATTCTCCCTGATGATTGTATTGTTTAGAGGTGGTGTTAATGATGCAGGAGGTGCTATTGGTAATCCCCTTGAAAATTCTTGCAAAGCTTGTACCATGTAGTCTGCAATCATTTGCCTTATTCGATCTTGTTCTATCGTCTGCTCATTATGATTATGGTTGTCATCAGATCTTTCTAGGGACGGTTCCCTTGAAACACGAGGGGTTCCTTGAGGTGATGGAACTGGTGTTCCATTCCTCTGTAGGTTGTTGTCGTTGGAGTTTTCACATCTCTTCTTGGAAAAGTTTTTGCCTATCACTACGAGAGAGGATTGTCGTTGTCATTTCGAGTATCTCCAGCAGGGCAGCATGACTGTCACTCAATATGAGACTCATTTCATGGATTTGGCCCGTCATGATATTATTTTGCTCCCCATAGAGAGAGAGAGAGAGAGGAGATTTATTGAGAGTCTTGCTCATCCTATTAGATTGCAGATGGCAAAGGAGACGGGGAACGAGATGTCTTTCCAGGATGCGGCCAATGTGATCCGGAGAGTTGAGATGGTTCTTAGATTGGGAGGTCAAGGGTCAGACAAGAGACCTCGCCATTCCGATGGATTCGGCGGTGCCTCATCTGGAGGCGGGGGTACTTATGATAGAGGCCATCCTTCCAGTCCATTTCATTCAGCACTTCAGGTATCCCACGTTGCTCCAGGTGGTTGTGGCCCTTATATGCCTTATTCTGATCAGCCAGCTCCTATCAGTGCGCCTCCTCTTCAGAGTTTTCAAGGTGGTTATTCAGGTCGACAGGGTTCGTTTTCCGGCCAGCAGTCCCAGCAGCCGAGATTATGCTATACTTGTGGTGACCCGAGGCATATTTTTAGATATTTCCCTTGCGCGTCAAGCAGTTCCAATACCAGGGTTCTCGTTCCATGGTTTCGGCACCAGCTGTCGCACCGTCTGCCCAGCTAGCCACAGGTAGGGGTCAGGTAGCTAGAGGTAGGGGCCAGATTGTTAGAGGTGGAGGTCATCCCGCTAGAGATAGAGGCCCGCCTGTCAAAGGTCGTCCCAGAGACATAGTTCAGGGTGGTGGGGCCCAGCCTCGGTGTTATGCATTCCCAGCCAGACCTGAGGCGGAGTCCTCTGATGCAGTTATCACAAGTACTGTTTCAGTTTGTAGTAGAGATGCTTTAGTTCTATTTGATTCGGGGTCTACTTACTCCTATGTGTCATTTTATTTTGCTTCATATTTGGTTGTGCCTCGTGCTTCTTTGAGCGCCCTTGTCTATGTGTCCATGCATGTGGAGGTGCTATTATCATAGATCGTGTATATCTCTCGTGTGTGGTCGTTATTGGGGGTCTTGAGACCAGTGTAGACCTTTTGCTCCTTCATATGGTTGATTTTGATGTCATATTGGGCATCGATTGGATGTTACCTTATTATGCTATCTTGTACTATCACGCTAAGACAATGACATTAGCCTTGCCGAGGTTTCCTCGATTAGAGTGGAGAGGGACTCCTTGTCATTCCTCCAACAGGGTTATTTCTTATATGAAGGCTCGGTGCATGGTCGAGAAGGGGTGTTTGGCCTATTTGGCTCATGTCCGTGATTCTAGTGCTGAGGTTTCTTTTATGGATTCGGTGCCTGGTGTTCGTGAGTTTCCCGAGGTGTTTCTTGCAGACCTGCCAGGGATGCCACCCGACAGGGATATTGATTTTTGCATTGATGTGTCTTCGGGAACTCAGCCTATTTCTATTCCTCCATACCGGATGGCCCCACCATAGTTGAAATAATTGAAGAAACAATTGAAAGATTTGCTTGATAAGGGCTTCATTAGAGCTAGTGTCTCGCCCTGGGGTGCGCCGGTTTTGTTCGTGAAGAAGAAGGATGGATCTATGAGGATGTGTATAGATTATCGACAGTTGAACAAAGTCACTATCAAGAAAAAGTATACGTTGCCGAGGATTGATGATTTGTTTGATCAGCTTCAGGGTGACAAGGTGTTTTCAAGGATTTATTTGAGATATGGGTACCATCAGTTGAAGATTTTAGGCCATCTGATGTCCCTAAGACAGCTCTTCGGGCGAGGTATGGGCACTATGAGTTTCTGGTGATGTCTTTTGGCTTGACTAATGCCCCAACAGCATTTATGGACTTGATAAACCGAGTGTTCAAGCCTTACCTGGATTCGTTTGTGATTGTGTTTATTGATGACATTTTGATATACTCCCCCATCGGGAGGAGCATGAGCATCAACTTCGGATATCGCTCCATATTTTGAGGGACAGTCAATTGTATGCTAAATTTTTGAAGTGCGAGTTTTGGTTGGATTCAGTCGCTTTCTTGGGTCACGTCGTATCAGTAGAGGGTATTCAGCTAGATCCTAAGAAGATCGAGGTAGTCAAGAACTGGCCTAGATCCACTTCAGCCACGGAGATCAGGAGCTTCTTGGGTTTGGTGGGTTATTACCGTCGGTTTGTGGAAGGGCTTTCATCTATAGCAACCCCGATGACTAAGTTGACCCAGAAGGGTGCCCCATTCAAATGGTCGGACGAGTGTGAGGCGAGCTTTCAGAAGATCAAGACAACCTTGACTTCAGCATCGATGTTGGTATTGCCATCAGGCTCGGGATCTTACATGGTATATTGTGATGCCTCCCATGTTGGTCTCAGAGCGGTATTGATGCAAGAGGGCAGGGTGATTGCATATGCATCTTGGCATTTGAAAGTTCATGAGAAGAATTACCATGTCTATGACTTAGAGTTGGCAACCATTATTCACGTGTTGAAGATTTGGAGTCACTATCTTTATGGCATTCCATGTGAGGTTTTCATGGATCATCGCAGCCTTCAGTATTACTTTAAGAAAAAGGATCTCAATTTGAGGTAGAGGATATGGTTGGAGCTATTGAAGACTATGATGTCACTATATTGTATCATCCGGGAAAAACAATGTGGTGGCCGACACATTGAGTAGGAAGGCAGTGAGAATGAGAAGACTTACGTTCATTTCAGTTGGTGAGAGACCGCTAGCTTCAGACATTCAGATTTTGGCCAATTATTTTGTGAGGTTGGATATTTCAGAGCTCAGTCGTGTTCTAGCTTATGCAGTCGCTCGGTCTTCCTTGTTTGAGCGTATCAGAGATCGGCAGTATCATGACCCTCACTTGATGGTCCTTAGGGACACAGTTTGGCATGGTGATTCCAAGCAGGTTACGGTTGGAGATGAGGATGCAGGGTCGTGTATGTATGCCTAATGTTGATAGGCTTCGTGAGTTGATCCTTGAGGAGGCTCACAGTTCTCGGTATTCTATTCACCCAGGCGCTGCCAAGTTGTACCAGGACCTGCGGCAGCATTATTAGTGGAGGAGGATGAAAAAGGATATAGTTTCTTATGTAGCTCGGTGCTTGAATTATCAACAGGTGAAGTATTAGCACGGTAGACCCGGTGGTTTGCTTCAACAGATAGAGATTCCTGAGTGGAAGTGGGAGCATATCACTATGGACATCATTGTTAGACTCCCACAGACTCAGAGGAAGTTCGACGCCGTATGGGTTATTGTGGATAGGCTGACTAAGTCAGCGCACTTCATTCCAGTGGCAACTACCTATTCCTCGGAGCAGTTGGCTGAGATTTACATCTGGGAGATCGTTTGCCTTCACGGTGTGCCCGTGTCTATCATTTATGATCGAGGTACGCAGTTTACCTTACACTTTTGGAGAGCTTTTCAGCGTGAGTTGGGTACGCGAGTTGAGTTGAGAACAGCATTTCATCCTCAGACGGATGGGCAGTCTGAGCGTTCTATTCAGATCTTGGAGAATATGCTCCACGCTTGTGTTATAGATTTCAGAGGATCGTGGTATCAGTTCTTGCCCATCGCAGAGTTCGCCTACAATAACAGCTACCAGTCGATCATTCAGATGGCTCCCTATGAGGCGTTATACGGTAGATGGTGCAGGTCGCCAATTGGGTGGTTTGAGCCAGGGGAGGCTCGGTTATTGGGTACAGATTTAGTACGGAGCCTTACCAAAAGCGCTCCTTTTGGTCGAAAGATGAATATCTATTTGTTCCTTCAACTCATTGCATTCAGAATTAACCTGGTTGGCTTCGCCCCGAAGACGTTCCAGCGTCTCTGTTTTTCTCTGCAACTGAGATACCGGAACGTTAGTTTCCGAAGATGGGAGAAGAAACCTGTATTCCCTCAAAATAGAAGTTACCTGTTTCTCGAGGTTGCCTTCATAATCGTGACTCCAGTTCAACTCCGATCGAAGGTGTATCAGCTCTCTTGCCTTCTTGTCACAAAGGACTGAGAGATTTCTCCCCATTTAAGGCTTTACGTAACTTGGCCTCGCAGTGAAGCAGCCCAGACTTGAGTTTATCGAAGGCCTGCGAGAAACAAAGTTCAATTTAAAAGAAGGAAGTACGAAGTTAGAAAAGTTATAATAACTTCAAAACTCAGCGTAGAGAGAATTCGCTGAGCTTCCTCAAAGGTCGATTTCACATCTACTGGTTCGGTCTTATCGGCCCCGATAGAGCAACCCAGAGCGCTCTGATCAGGCAGAGGCACGTCGGAGCCCATTTCCTTCGGTGTGCTCCCCGATATCCATGGACCAGATGCCAGATCGGGTAATGAAGGACCTTCGCCCCTCCTCTCCTGTGAATTCTAGGCTCCTCAACCTCGGGAGGCCTCCTAGTTTGAGCCATCGATGTAGATCTGTCCTTTTCATGCACGTTGCCATCCACAGGTCGACCAACAAATATATGGTCTTTGTCACTTGATGCATCCTCCCCACGCCCCCGGCGGATCCTTCTTTGCTATAAGTATCCTCGTCCTCTGAGGATCTTTTTCTCTTATTATCCTTTCATAGCTTAGAAGTCGAAGGCCATTCCTCCTCCTCGAAAGGGGACGGTCTCGCCTCAGAAAACTCGTTGATGCCTGCAACCGAGAGATTAGTGTACGTAAAGGGAAGCACTCCTCGAGAGAATAAATACATAGCACATACCATGGTGCTTAGCCTCCCATTTGCCTTTCGACAAGTCTCGCCACTTGCGCTCGTCATAAGTCGAAGAGGCTGCTAGTTTGCGGGCCCAGCCCGTAAGATCGGGGACCTCATTTGGCATCCACGGGATCGTTGTGGAGAAAGGAAAAAAATGTTCGTATGGAGTCTACCTCCACCGAGAACAAAAATAATAAAGTACAACATGTCACTTACGCTTGAAATTCCATTTATCGGGAAAGGGAAGGAACTCCGCAGGAATGATATCAACAGTCTTCACTCGAACAAATCGACTCATCCATCCTTGATCCCTGTCCTTGTCATCACTGGCAATAAAGGACTTGGTGGATCAGCGCCGCAGTGTAATTAGACCTCGATAATGCAAAGGCCGATACAATCTAATAAGGTGACTAAGAGTGAACTCAAGCTCAGCCTTTTCGGTGAAAAACATCATCATCAGCACGATCCGCCAATAAGACGGATGGATCTGGGCCAAAGTAACTCGATATCTTTGACAGAACTCGAGCACGAGTTGGTTGAGAGGGCCCAACGTAAAAGGGTACGTATACACGTTCAAAAACCCCTCTACATGGGCCATAATATCTTCCTCCCGGGAGGGTACCTGCATCATCACCTTTTCTCCCCATCCGCAGTCTTTCCTCACAGCTTCGAGGTGTCTCTCTTCTATTGATCGAATGAACCTTGATGCATGTTCTCGATAGCCTGGAACGTTGAGAGGTCTCTCTATCGTAAAATCTTTCGTCGAGGCAAAACAGTTCGAGGTTAGCTCGCCAAACGCCGGTGGCGTACCACCGGCCCAACAGGAAGCAGAGGAAGGATTTCTTTCTTTCTGATGAATGGATGTAGACATAGTAGCCATAACTCCTTCAAAGCAAAGAAGAAGATGAAAACTCGGGCAAAAGCTGTGTGAGAAAGGGAACTCTATAGAGAAAGTTAGTCGCACAAAGCAGGAAATCCCTCAATAAAAGGAAAAGCGAATATATATAAGAAGAACGACGACTATTCGTTAACTTTGGTAGCCAATCAGTTCTGACAAGAAATTATGACTTTTTGGGAAATGTACCAACGGGGCCACCTCGGTCACTTCACGGTCATTTCATAAGAATGACGTTATCATACAACATTTGAGGGATCGAGGATTCAAATGAATTCCTTACCAACCCGGTACCAAGGGTCTCTGTTACTCCGAGACCAAGCTCGAACGGGTTAAATCAAAATTCAAGCTCAACTGTTTCATGAACACTAAGAGGCAAAACTTTGGAGACATTAAAAAAGAAAATCCTTTGCATTCCAAAAATATATTTACAAAGGTGCATTTACAAAACTCCCCCGCGGAGCCCACATACAAAAAAGAGGAAATAAAAAGAGCAAAGTATTCTATTCTTCATCCTCGCTACTTCTCGAGTCGCTTGCAGATCCCTCGTTCGAAGTAGTCGGAATGGCCGATTCCTCTTCCAAAGCCTTGGCTTCTTCGATCTCGGCAGAGAGATCGAAACCCTTGGCATGCACTTCCTCAAAGTCCTGCCTCCAAGCTTCCAAACGAGCATGAGAAACAGCGCGAGACAACTTGCGCTCGGCCTCTTCAGATATCTCCCTGGCCCGAGTATTTGTTGTGGAAGCATCTTCCCGATACGAGAATATGAGTGCATCGGCTTCAGAATTGGTCGTGGACAATCTGGCAGTCGACTCAGCATGAATCGCCTTAAATTTTTGAGCCTCCTTTTGGGAACCTCGAAGAAGACTCTGAGTCGAGGCTAGCTCCTACCGAAGAGCATCCCTCTCTGAGGCTATGTTATCCTCGTGCCGCTTCAGCTCAAGGATCTCTGCATCTTTGGCAGCGACCTCTTCCCGAAGCTGCCCCGCTAGGGCATACTTTTGCTCAATCTACAAATGCCGAATCAAGGTAATAAACACCAAGTCATGAAAACAAAAGGCGATCTTGTGAATTCCAAACTACCTGCTTGATGAAGTTGGCCCGCTCCTGGAGCGCCTTCTCCGAGCTTGACCGAGAGTCAATCAACTCCTCTTCCTTTCAGGCATACGAATCCTTCAGCTCATTCGACTCCGATGTGAGCTTATCAAACTCTTGCTCACGATGTGCCAGCTCATCTCATAACTTGGAAAAGGCCTGGTCATACAGCTTCGTGACCTACAGCGTAAGGGAAAGAAGTTATAAGGACAAAGGGCCAAAACTCGAAGCATGAAGGTTGTGCCAAAGAAAAAATCACATGTTTTTGGAGTCTCTCAGCCTCCTCGATAATAACAGGGGCATCGAGATCAGCATCCTCCTCGACGCCGACAAAGTAATCTCTAAATAAATCATCCTCCCCATGGGAGGCCCCTGCACTGGAAGCTTCCCTATTCCGGGCATCCCGTATTAGCCCTGGTGAGAAAAATGGGCCCGATTGAAGATCGCCCATGACATCAACCTCTATCAGGGCTTCCTCACGTCCTGGAAGAGTCTTAGGACTAGAGCTTCCGAATTTGCCAACCAAGTGTTCGTCCGCACAAGTTGTATCCTGCCCGAAGGTTGGCTCGGGAACCGCATCTAAACCCTCCTCAAGGGCCTCCTCAATACAAGGTGGGGCCTCATCGACCACCTCCGACTCAGTAGTCTTCCGACCAGCAACCTTTGAAGCATCGGCGCTTCATCTAGCCCTATGCACCAGTGGGCGACTGTCATCGTCTTTGTCTTCAGCACAAAGACTGTCCGCAGCCACGGAAGTTAAGACTGTAACATCAGTCTTGGGCTTTCAAGCCTTAGCTCTCTTGGGTTTCGGGGACTCCGCCGGCGCTTCCTCCTTTCTTTTTTTGTCCTTAGCAGGTCTTTGGGTCACTTCTTCGCCAGGAGGAGGTGGTCTCATTGAAATGGCTTCCCCAAGGCCTGCACAAGCATAAAATATCAAACATATCGCTAAGAAGTCTACTCATGAGGAACATAGAAGTGACAGTGGTAAGGGCATACCATTATTTTTGGCCTGCCATCGCGTCTTGGCCAAATCACGCCAAATGCGCTTATCATACGAGGATGTGGAATCCAAGAGTTTAACCCATCCCGGGAGGTCCTTGACCGCGCCTGGGAACCACATGGTGGCTATACAACCAGAAGAGAATCAATTTGAAAAGAAAGGTATTAGTTCAAAATAGGAAAATGAAGGCATTTAGATGATGAAACATGCTCAGTGTAGTGACATTTACGTCTCATATTCCACTCATCGGGAAATGGCATCTGCTCGGTAGGGATGAGGTCCGAGGTCCTGACTCGAACAGACCGGCTCATCCACCCCCAGTCTTTATCTTCATCAATATAGGGAAAGAATGCTTTCGTGGCTCGGCGCTACAGCTTGACTAGCCCCCCTCGATAGAGACGAAGGCTGTACAATCTAATCAGATAATCGAGGGTAAAAGACATCCCCTCGACCATGTTAGAGAAATTTCTGATCAAATAGACAATTCTCCATAAAGAAGGATAAATTTGACCAAGCGTCACTTGATACTGACGGCAAAAATCGAGGATCACCGGGTCTATCAGTGGAGAAGAAGAATCTACGGGACCAAGGTAAAATGGTACGTATATACGCTGAGGAAACCAGCTTTGTGTGTAATTATGCTTTCTTCCGATAAAGGGATTTCCACTTGCACCGCCTCCCCCCAGTGGCAATCTATATTTACCTTCTTTGCATCTGTTACTAAACTTATGTACCGAGACATGGGCTCACATCGGCTCGGTACCGAAGGAGGTTTATCAATTTTAAGATCGGAGGATGTCTCAAAGGGCTCAGGATTGCATTCCTCAATACGAGGAGGAGTTTTTGTTATGCTCTTAGACGAGCGTCATGAAGTGTGGGCTTCCTCTTTTTGAGGGACCATTTTTGAAGTTTTGGCCATGGTTATAGAAAAGTTTCAAAGTAAACTGATGAAAAGGTGAACACAAAAGAAGGATGAAGACAGGAAATTGTTAGCAAAAATTTGAAGGTTTGAAGATGTTGTAAAAGTTTAAAAGATAGGGAATTGAAGTATTTATAAGAGTCACTTAAAGTGTATTGGAGGAGTCGAAAGGGCGACCAATGGCGGTTTGTGGGCTTTTCAAGAACCGTGCTGACAAAGACCTATACACAACCTCTCTGTCACATCATTTAATGATCTCACACGGCTGAAGTCATAGTAGGGAAACCAAAGAGGCAAGAATTCAAGAACGTTCCTTATCATTTCATTCTAAGAAACGCGTGGAATATCTATATACGGCCAAAATCGGGGAGTCCGACTTTGAGGTCACTGTGGCATTCCGCGCCCAGCCTCGAGAAGCTCGGGACAGAATTCGAAGCTTGGCCCCGAGGTGCATCTCTCGAGCGAGCATATCGAAGGTTCCCTGTGCTCGACCTCGGGACAGTACAAATCGATGACCGTCGTGGAAAGGCAGGAAATTCTCAAGGGCACGTGGTTAAGAGTTGACCAAGTTTGCAAGAATAGTACAAGTCCGCACTGATCCATTAAATAGTTATACCAATAGCATTACCTTGTCATAATTATACATGTACTATGTTGGGATTCCCCCTCCTATATAAAGGGGACCTTTTTCATTTTGTAAAGGAGACGAATATTGAATAACGTGGAACATTCTCTGCCTTTTGCCTAAATGTGCTGAAACATTGTCTGTTTGATTTAATGCCTTCATTTATTATTTTTTTCAATTGTTCTTCATTTATTTCTCATCATTCATCATTAAAGACTATCACGAGGCCCTAATATCACTATTATTTCATCGGTTATTCACCATCAAGTGTTATATTCAGACTTCGAGGTCCAATTTCAGCCAGCTCGAGACCCAGCCTTGCGGCACATTTGATTTGCGTATCTCATTCTCTTTATCTACACTTAGTATCTATTGCCTAACAACTGATATTGAAACAAATCATATATTTTTAGAAACCACAAAGATCAAATATAATTGTTAACACCATTTTCAAGATAAACACCTTTATAACAAACTTATTAAAAAAAATAATTAGCAAGAAATGACAAGGGCAATGAAGGATAGAGTACGGGACATGGCCATTGATGTACAAAAATCTACAAAGTGTGATCTGTGATGTAAATTAAATATCTACAGCCTATATCACCGAAGCGCAAGATTGAAATTGTTTGAGCGGTTAAACAAAGGACTTGAAATTTAATATTACAATTGAAAGCCTACTACACAAGAACAATCAAACACATGCGCAAATCGTCCATGTAAACTACTTCATTATAAAGATCTATTGAATCATTAATAGTTTCTTGACCACTCATCTTAACAGCCAAGAAATTTAATTTTTAAATAAAAGTTCTTAATGCACCCATTATAATATATTAAATGGATACTTCATCTGCCACAGCATATGGGCAGAAATTGTTAATCATGCCAAATCTTAACGTATGAGAAGATACCAAAGAAAATAGGATTAACTCTACTTTACACATTATCATGGGCAAGGAGCAAATCTGACTGCTGGCCTCATTGACTTCACCATTTCATGCCACATGAGTCAATACAAATTAAAAGATATCCGCTAGAGATGATGGATGCATTAACTCATTTCTCCACTGGCCTCCTTGATCAAAAGATCTAGAAGCATAGACACAGTTGCTAATAAATGTGGACTTGCACTATTGCTGTTACACCCATAATTTCGTACGTGATAGTACATCATAAGTCAATTTATGTAAACTCTGAAATGAGATCATGTTTAAAAATACATAAAGTAAGTTAATCATGTTAATTTGGAGGTTACAAATATTTAAGATCATGGACTGCAAGTAACAAGAAAGTTGAAAGACTTAGAAGCTAAATCAATTGAAGAAAATAAGTTTCGTCGAAAGTCAACAAGTTGAGAATATTATAACATGTACTTTTGGGGTGAGACAATGGTGATTAACATGATAAGGAGGTTATGTTATGAGTTATGTTAGTTGTATGATAGTTGTGTGTCATGTTTTGAAGTCAAGCTAGTTGTGAAATGAAAGTTGGAAAAGATCATCACAAATTGCATTCATAAATGTATTGAATATTAGGTCAAATGTAGCTGAGATTTTCTCCCATAATACTTTGAATTACTGGATGATCCACTACCAAATTGAAGATCTACGAGTCTAATTTCTAACGCATTAAATCATTTATCAATAAGACATTGGAGTAGAGAGATATTTGGGTTTTTGTGAGACTGTGCATACTGTTAGGTGACAAGTAGGTGCATCAGCTACTTGCCAAATGGAGAGGCCCCAATTAAAAGCTCCTAAAGTCGGCCAAGAGAGGGCTTTTAAGGGCTTATTAACTCATTTATTTCACTCATCTTTCGGACTAAGAAACCCAGATTGACCCCCTACAAATTCTCCCCAAAAATTTCACGTGAACCCTAAGTTATTTCGGGTGTTACGATGTGATTCTAGTGCCGAAAATCCCGAAAAGCATGCTAATTTCTCTTTCCTCTTCTTGTATTTGCGTTAAGGGACTGATTTTGGATTAATAAGGGCTATGTTTCGTGGGTTCTACTTAGTCCAAGGTAAATTTATGATTTTCCTTCTATTATCTACGCTTGTACGAGTTGTAACTCGATTGTAAAGACTAGACCTAGAGAGTTTCGAAAGAGTGGTATGTTGTTTGTTGTTGCGTCACTGTTGACTGATTGTAAACTTATTTTTTTGTTGAATTCATGTCTATGTTATAGGATAAGAAGCTTAACTATGTATTGTTGGTTGTGTTTCTCAATTTGAAAGAAAAGACAAGTCGAAACGTGTTTTAATAAACTGAAATATTAGTTTTGAGTTGCTAAACTTGTGGGACTATTTTGTGGGCTATTTCGTGTTGTTGTTGGGTTGTTTCTTTTGCTAATATTTTTTATGGAGTTCTGTAGGATAAAAGGTGTGTAGAAATACCACATAATGATGGTATGATTGGCTGGTCATTCGTCGTTACATTTTTTAGGTTGTTTGACACTACTTCGGTAGTCATTCTATGTGTGAAGTGATTAGGGTGTGTGGGTTGTTTTGTAGTATATTATGATGAAGATAAGGTTGGAAAATGATGCATACATGTTGTTATTGTTGTGTTTCTGTTGTTGTTGGTATATGGTATTGGAGGCGGGCCTTATTATAGGGGAGATGCTGCCCAAATTTATGTAAACGAGCTACTAGTTTAAGTTGTGGATTTAGCCTTTACTCAGCACTGTTTTTGAATCTCCTTATGATGTGGTAGATTGAGTTGAGTGGTTTGAAAAATTGCTTGGAAGGTATTGAAGACTCAAGGGAGTTAGGGGTATGTTAAGGCTAGACCGTTCCTTCATTTTGGCATGACCCTGTAACTACATCTGTTTGATAACAAGGCATAAAAAGAAGTTCATATTCCTGAATTTATGTACATTGTCCTAGTCTTATAAGTTACATCATTCTCCCTTATCGGGACTTTATATTCACTTTAATAATTTCTTTCATCCAAGAGAGCAGAGAGCCGATATGTATTTTCACCACCATCGAGTTATAATCGATGGGCAGGCCCCTATTGGGAAACCTCTGATCAGATGGTAAGTTATATACCGAGCCTACTGTGGTCGAGCGCCTATGAGCGAGCCTAGAATGGTTGAGATACAGAGCCTAGTATGGTCGAGCGCTTATGAGCGATCCTACTATGGAAAAGCAGTTGCACATATCGAGCTTTATAGGGCCGGACAACTATTTTACTTACTATATTAAGAGAGATAAGTCATTATCGCCAGGTAAGCATATCTTCAAATTATATTTGACTCCCAAGTACTTTCAGTTATTATATTATCAGTTCAGTTTCAGCTTTCAGTTATTCTGTTGCCTTACATACTTAGTACATTATTTCGTACTGACGTCCCTTTTGTTGGGGACGTTGTATTCCATGCCTGCAGGTCCTGACAGGCAGTTGGATATACCTTCCTTGTAGACAAAGTCAAACATCAACTTGGTTGATAAGCTCCACTTCCTCGGAGTTACCATGTCTATACCTTGGATTCAATTTTATATATACAGGTTTGATGGGTAGGTTGACTCCAACGTGATTATCAGAAGGAAAAGTTAGACCTCGGAGTAATATAAATCAATATGGGCTAGTGAACAAGATTAACTGAACATGAATTAGGGACCGAAGGATTTGATAATAGTCAACATTGTGAGAATTTCAGAGATAGCAATCCGGTAATAATATAATGGACAACAAAATAATAATTTTTAAAGTTCATTCAGGAAGACGCTTCCATAAATCAAGCACTGTGAGCAAAGTTAAGATTAAGGGACTAAGTGTGCCAGTTACACTAGGAGTCACTCTTGTGCTTGAAAAATTCTATTATCATTGGTACAAAAGGTTTACCGTAAGGCGAGTAAGATGTCAGTGAAGATGTGTAAAAAAAAGAATGCCAAAGGTGAAGAGGTAAATATGGAATAGTAAAGGAAAAATGCAGTAAAAAGGCAAAAGGAATGAGATTGCATTTATTCAAATCCTATAAATATGTGACAACTCCAGAACATTATGCAAGCACAATGGCAGGGAGAGGTAGTAAGGGTTCCCAACCAGGATGTTATTGATAAATAAGTGTGAATGGATACTTGATACATTAGGAGCCAGTGCGAAAGGCAAGTTCAGACAATAGCCATGGATATATATATATATACATAGAATATATATATATATATATATATATATATATATGAGCATGGACCGACGAGTAGTTAGTAGTTGATCCAGGAAGAGCCTAGTTATGGCTAGACAAGAGGTCTCAAATAAATCAACAGATTATGCAAGATAAATGTACTGAACCGAGCACAGAAAATTCAGCCTCACAGATATGATATTGTAATCCTTGAGAAGTACTCACATAGGAGTTGGGGTAGTTAAAGGTGTCATATAAGTATTACAAATATAAAAGAGAGTTCCATTGGGGAGATAGTCCAAATTTCAGTTCATAAGTAACCCTACGAGCATAAGGGCGAAGAGATAAGTAACTAAGGATAATTATTGGTGAGTAAGTACATTAAAAATTTCGTCAGGTATACGATGTAAAAAGCTCCCACCTTTAAATGAGTTAGAGGGTCTTCCCTAAGTGCTACAATGAAAGACTAGCTGAGGAAATAAGGAAGAAGGCTTCAACATAAGCATAGTGACCTAAAGAAGAAATGATCTTGTAACAACAGTCTCACTACGGCATTGTATACACTCCATAAGAAAGTGAAACTTATCATGGCTAATGAACGGGAAAAAAAGAGAGTAATATTCGAGATCATATGAGTTGCACAAATTTCCAATAGGCGTGGGCACTAATATAAGCCAATTATTCATGAAACAAGTGGCAGAACGACCATGAGAGGTAATTGCTTACTTTTATAGAAAGCTGAGAAGGCACGAAAGTAATTATTTGATCTACGACCCGGATTTAGTTACGTTATGAACGCACTCAAGATTTTGGAGTACTATCCACACAACATATATGTTGACATTCATACAGTTATGGGAGACTTCGGTATAGGTTAAAAGAAAGTATTGGGTCCACGTTACAAACAAGGACTTGGATTGTTAGAAGGTTATATCAGGGATGTTTCATAGCGTCTATGAAATGGCTAAAGTAATAACTAATATCGTGAGCCACAGATCGAAAGATAGCTTAAGCCTACTTAAAGGCTGAGAGAGAAGAGGAAACTAAAGAGTTACATCAGCTAAGTAAATCAAGAGTCTGGTTATTAGATCTAGATAATTATAGAAATCATGATTCAGAACATTGTTGAATATATCTTAATATCAGAGGTGCGATAGAGATATTACAACGACCATATTCTATAACAACACTACAATAAAACCAGTTGGTTATTAGATCTACAATGAAGCTCTCACCGGATTGTGTATGCACTAGAGGTTCAAGTATTATAGTAGAGCTTCAAGTTGTGGACGAGAATTCCACCTATGTGGAAGGAAGGTTATGAAAGTGATAGAAGATACAATGCAAGATAGATAAGAAAGGTAAAGGTAAAGAAGGTAGAGATATTAAAGTTCATAAGGTTGTGAATAGTCCATACTTCAGATAGAAAGATAGAAGTGTCGTGATTATGTATCCTTATATGATGGGGGTGCCGTCGGTGTCGTATCTTCTAGCCTATGGTTTCCAAGTACCGAGAGGTCTGGTTAAGAGAGTAATGAAAAGTTGTAATGACCCGGTCGGTCATTTTAATAATTAGTGCCCCGATACCCTATTTACCGTTTCTCCTATGTCTATTTATGTTATTGGAACTTGTCGGAGCGTTGAGTGATGAAATCCGGGGTGTTTCTGGACACATAGTCCATAAATGTGGAATTTAGCTTTAGAAATTTGGCCATAGCTAGAACTGTGTGAAGACGGATCTGGAATTGAATTTCGTCGACTCCGTTAGCTCCATTGGGTGATTTCAGGGTTTAGAGCGTGCTCAGAATGTGTTTTCGAGATCGGTTGTGGATTTAGGCTTGAATTGGCGAAAGTTAGAATTTCGGCGATTTTGATCAATAGGTGAGATTTTGATATCGGACTCGGAATGGATTTCCGAAAGTGACAGCAGGTTTGTTGTTTATGACCTGTGTGCAAAATTTGAGGTCATTCGGAGGAGTTTAGACGTGTTTCGGCGTCGGATGTGAATTCTAGAAATTGAATCCATTCATAATTGATGATTTTGATATTATGAGATGTATTTTTAAGGCTCGACCAAGTTTGAACAAAGTACTAGGGTCATTTGGTAGGTTTGGTTGAGGTCCCAGGGGCCTCGGGGTTGTTTCGGATGCCCAATGGGTGACTTTTGCGAAATTGAGAACAACTGAACCATTCTGGTTCTGGTGTCTCGCACCTGCGATGGTATTTCCGCAGGTGCCGACACGCAGGTGTGAAGCGGGTGCCGCAGGTGCGACCCCAGGACATTAAAGGAATTTCCGCACTTGCGATGGTATTTCCGCAGGTGCGGGCACGCAGGTGCGAAAGGGGTGCCGCAGGTGCGACCTCAGGCCACTTAATAAATTTTCGCACCTGCGATTGGGTTTCCGCAGGTACGGCACCGCAAGTGCGGCACCGTAAATGCGGCACCACAGGTGCGATCCCAGTGTCGCAGGTGCGAAATGTCTGGGCAGTTTATACCAAAAATTTGAGGGTTTGAATTTCATAATTCCAAAATCGATTGTGAGCTCGGAACTTGGCGATTTTCAGTGGGTTTTGAAAAGGAAGATCATAGGTAACGTTTTCTAACCTTAATCCCTTTATATATCATTAACCTCTATCATTTTCCTCAATCTAATCAAGGAAATGGGATGAAAACCCATGGAAATGGGATGAAATCTTCCCAAGTAGAAATCTGAGGATTTCAGGGAGATTTAGAAGTCGGATTTTGTTGATTCTTGTTCGAGTGGGTTCATGAGCGAATGGGTGTTCGGGAAATATTTTACCCGATTCCGAGACGTGAGCCAGGGGAAATTTTTGGGTGAATTTCCTAATTTCGCGTATTAGCTTATCAATAATTAGCTATTTTGTTCCCTTGAAGTGATATTTACACCATGGAATAGATTTGAATAGATTTGGGTCACACGAAGTCAGATACTCGTGGAAAGAGCTTGGTATTGAGTTGATTAGCGCAGTCCAGGTAAGTGGCTTGCCTAATTCTGTGTTGGGGACTTTCCCTTAGGCATTTATACTGATTTTGTTATGTGGACGCCGTGTACGCGAGGTGACGAGTGCGTACACGGGTCCTTGTTGCAAAAATCCTATTTTTACTCCTACGAAATCACTCATTTTCATTCTAATATTATTGTTTCCATCTTAATAGAGTAGATAGCTTAAAAGTAAGCATGCCTACCTGTTCTGACTTGTTTTCCTCTTATTTATTACTAGTCACATCATGCTTAGGTAGCTTTACTCTATTCTTGCCTGTTGTTTTTCCTGGATTGCTTACTTAAGCCATAATTGACATACTTCGGCGTTGCATATTTAAATTGGGACTACGGACCGAATTCCGGGAGCTTTCCCCCTGTACTGCATTTCATATTTAAATTGGGACTACGGACCAAGATCCGAGAGCTTTCCCCCTGTATTGAAATGCATATTTAAATTGGGACTACGGACAGAGATCCAGGAGCTTTCCCCATGTACTGCATAGCATATTTAAATTGGGACTACGGACTGAGATCCAGGAGCTTTCCCCGTGTACTGCATTGCACATTTACTGTTGAGATATATTTTGTGCTGAGCCGAGGGCTCTCTTTCTGTTATTAAATCTTTCCGTCTTGGTTAATCATGTTTATCATTGTTTATCTGTATTTCATTGTTTTAAATTATATATTGAGTTGTTTTTTTTTACAAACTCAGTAGGGCCTCAAACTGACCTCGTCACTACTTGACTGGGGTTAGGCTTGGCACTTACGGAGTACCGAATGTGGAGTACTTGCGCCCTTTCCTGCGCATGTTTTCCCCATGTGCAGATCCAAGTACTAGCACCCAGTATCGTGGCTAGGAGTCGTCTAGCAGCAGTCAGGAGACCGCGAGGTAATTCTGTCGCGTCCGTAGAATCCCACGAGTCCCCTTCTACTCTAGTATAGCCATAGAAGACTTGTATATTTCTCCACTGTTTCATTGTATAGAGCTACATTTAGTACAGAGCTTGTGACTATGGTGACATTCCGGGTTTTGGAAGTAAAAATATATATGCTGAGCAGCTACGTTATATCTACTAGAGATCCTTTCTGTCTTTATTTTATTGATTCTGTTATTTTCCGCAAATTTTAGGCTTGCCTAATCATAGAGACTAGGTGTCGTCATGATACCTTTTGGAGGGTAAATTGGGTCCTGACAGGTTGGTATCTGAGCGTCTAGGTTCATAGGAGTCACAAGTCACAAGCCGATTTATTAGAGTCTCGCGGATCGGTGCGGAGACGTCCGTATCTATCTTCGGGAGGCTATGTAACTGTTAAGAACAATCAAATTCTTTGGAATTCCTTATCGTGCTAGTAGCTGTCATTGAATTCTTAAACTCTATTCTGTTCTTGCTTGCAGATGGTTCGTACCCGTACCGGACGTACTGATGGCCAGGCAACAGAGCCCCTAGTCAGAGCCACCAAAGGCAGGGGACGGGGCAGAGGACGAGCATGCGGTGCAGCCTGAGCACCGGCTAGAGCAGAGGAACAGGAGCCCCCAACAGCTATAGTTGGAGGGGCACAGGAGGTCCCTACTGTTACTCCGGACCTCCAGGAGACATTGGCCTAGTTTTTGAGTGCCTTCAGTACTCTGTCTCAGGCGGGTCTACTCCCGATAGCTCCAGAAATATTCCAGGCCAGAGGTGGGACACAGACTCCCGTGGCCCGTACTCCTGAGCAGAGAGTTCATATTGGGAAGGTTCCAGAGTATATTCATATGCCCCCAACAGCTCCAGCTCATCATGAGACTAGGATAGTTGTTCCTGAGGCAGAGCAACTCTGACTTGAGAGGTACAAGAAGTACCACCCACCTGAGTTCAGCGGACTAGCTTCGGATGACGCCCTGGGTTTCCTTAAGGGGTGTCATCGCATTCTCCACACTATGGGTATTATGGAGACGAGTGGGGTTTCCTTCACTGCTTTCCAGCTGAGGGGAGTAGCTTATCAGTAGTGGCGTGATTTTGAGCTTAGTAGCCCGGACGAGGCAGCTTCACTTACTTAGGTTCAGTTTACCAAGGTGTTCTTACTTGAGTTTGTCCCTCAGAGCTTCAGGGATGCTTGGCGTGCGGAGTTTGAGTAGCTACACCAAGTTTCCATGACCAGCTTCAGTCCGTTTCAGCGATTTGGCTCACCATGCACCAGCTTTGGTTGTCACTGTCAGAGAGAAGGTTCGGCGCTTTATTGAGGGAATCCACCCCAGTATTCGGACCAGCATGGCCAGAGAGCTCAGACTTATAAGGGTGCACCCCCTCAGATTTATCAGGCTCCACGTCTTCTACCAGGTCCTCCAACTATTCTTCCAGCCCCAGCTACTACACCACCACCTCAGGCAGCTCGAGGTAGAGGTCAGGGAGGTCGAGGTCTTCCTAGAGGGGGAGGCCAGGCCAGGTACTATGCTCTTCCGGCCCGGTCCGTGGCCATTGCTTCAGATTCAATCATTACAGGTATTGTTCCCATTTGTCATAGGGATGCATCGGT